>JAWPHD010003675.1:0-209619 GCA_037043455.1 Cyrtodaria siliqua
GCTTTCTTTGAATGCTCCACGTTCTGTTCTACTTGTGAATGCTACTTGTATACATGTTGCAGATGCTGAAGAAATCTTAAATATGTATTTTAGTACGTTATCTTCATGAATAAAACAATATTGGGCGAGCTTTTCTACTTTAAAAGACACTTTTTGCTCATAAAATAAAATATTACATAGGTATATATTCAGTATTTTATTTACATAGTTAAAACGGGAAATTGGGTGAGTAGAAGCACTACTGTGCTTTTCACCAGGTCCAGAGAACGATTATGAACCGACATTTTTTTCATTACGGGAATTTTCATGTTATGACTTACATCAATATAAAGATGGGTTTTTGACGCTTTTAATGAAGTCAAACTTTTTTCAATCGGTCCCTTTGGAGCCTCACGATCTGTCAAAGTCTATTTTGCCCCTCCCTTTCTAATGCAAAATGTAAACAAACATGGCTACCGTTTGACCCAGAAAAACAATTAGTCTTTATCATCCAGACACACTGAAGCTGACTGCGAGCGCTAGCGAGCGTCTGGAATCGCTATTCTTTAAACATTCTGACCGATAGACGGCGCCAACCGCCAAAACTGACTGCGACGTGACGTCATTTTGATAGCAACATTAGTTCCAATGGAATGTGTGTACGTCCTTATTAAATATACAATAAACTTCGTTTTACTGTAGTTTCTCTAAAAACATAATATAATCTTACAAAATGATGTTTAAAATTTAATTTTTAGCATTAATCGTGATCCGCTGACTACATGTTTGGAGTAATTTTATTGCACAACATTGCGCGTAACGTCACGTATTTTTTGACGCCGTCGTGACGTAGGGGGTGATTCCCACGGATTTCCATAACAAACTGAAGTTGACCAATCAGAGGCCGGTGATTTTTTTGTCCACACCTCGTTTTGATGTCACACATTTTAAAGAAGCTTTACTCCAGACCATCGTTTGGACTTCTTTGAGAGAAGTGTCGCGAGATGTCTGGATGATCGGGACTAGAAAAACAATATGAACGCATGACCGGAAGTCGATGAAGGGTAGACAGCTTCCTAGTCTCGGTCAGCTAGACCGTATCATGCATATGTCTTAATTGCAGATATCGGTCTGGGCAGATTAGGTCAATTAAAGCGCCCACTAGCGACTAGCACAATATATTCGCGCGTTTTTTCACGCTCATAAAGACGACGTTTACGTGACGTCATGTTGTAAAAACAAGTACAACGTCAATTGTTGATGTAGCAGTTTAACTGTTTAACGTCACTTGCTGCTTCTCATAAGTTAGAAATAAGAAAATATTATTAAATTAACTTAAAAATATGTTTTTTGAAAGTCTCGTTGAATCTCTAAAAATCTCACCAAAATCGCCCAAAACGAGAGGGCGATTTTAAACGTCCTATTTCCCCCTAGTCTCTGTCACCCAGACGTACGCAATCTGCGTCACTTAGGAGTGAGCATAGCGAACGTCTGGGAACGATGTGCACAGGGACTTGTGACTTTAGAACGAGGCTTATCGAAAAACGGATAAAATTTCTGATTGGTCAAGACAGGAATTTCCAAGAAAACCCATTTATCGCATCAAAATGACGGCTGAAGCGGACAATGACATTGAACAAACAATAACCGAAACACTAAGTTTACCCAAATTAAATTAAATCAGGGTTCTTAACCCAAGACTGATACAAAGAATAAGTCCTTGCTTAAGCCAATTCAAAAGAATATACTTAATCAGGCAGTTAGGTGAAAAAAATATGTGTCATATCTGATTGGGATTTTTACCAACGATGCTTGATCGGTAAATTTCTTAGTGGCCCAGTGTGATATTTGTCACGATCACAAGTCCCTATGCTTTCAACCATTTTGTAGTCCGAAAAAGTTATTCCCCTTTGACTTTGTCACACTTCCGGAAAGTTGAAAATATCAAAACATTTTATATTAGAGAAGAACCTTGACTTATACAGTACCAGTTCAAGAGTGTATCAGGCCAGGAAAGCCGTACTGTACAGCCTTACAAAAACGTCAAAGCAAGGTGGATTTCTAGCTATCACATGAAACCATCCATTGCGCTAATGTGTATGAATTTCTGCATTTGCCAATGGATAGTGATTTGGGATATGCTTGCTATTTCTACAATATGTGATCACTTGCATCTGCTCATGGTTTTCATTATCACACTGAAGAGTCAGGTATAAGTAAAATATAACACACAACACTACTACAGTTGGATGAAAATTATCCATCTTCAAGACATCATGGCACATTATACTTTTTGTTAGTTTTCATACCATATATAAAGAGTGACCAAGGTTGTATTTCCAAAACGACCTTGGTCCTTGGAGGTTAATAAGGAACTACATTCAACTGCAAAGGAATGCAGTCATGCCAGTCATTCTACGATACTGAATGTTGATAAGACCTAGGGACCCTGGACATGCTGGATGTTTTTAGACACCCCCTCCACCCCAATTTTGAATAAAAATTCCATCCCCACCACCCAGTTTGGCTGATGGGGTCATTGTCGTATCGGGTACTACAGAAAGGTACCCAGGGTACATTTATGTATACAGAAACCTACCCGAAAATCTTTGAATTCCAGAACGGCCCCCAAGTATACAGAAATGTATCCGGACAAACAAGATATTATTGGCGGAATTGAAACAATTTAGAACTTAATAAAACAACTGGTTAAACAATATTGTTTATCATTAACTATTGCGCTATTGTTCTTAAAAGATATATTTAATCTGCCATTGTTAGTAATAAAATACAGAACATATTGTCGTAAAACAGGAAGTTGTAAATCATCAAACCCTGCGCAAAAAAGTAAACAAATATGCAGCTTGTCATTCAAGAAGAGTTGGTCAAATATTTAGACCAACTGCATTCCTTTAAGGCGGAGGCAACTGCTAGCAACGGCCGCATTTTACGACATTGTTTTGTCTCGGGTATATTTGGTATTTTGTCTCGGGTATATTTGGGGGCCTTTCTGGGTTTCGATGATTTTCGGGTACTTTTCTGTATACATAAATGTAAACCGGGTGCCTTTCTGTAGTACCCGGTGTAGTACCCGGTACGACAATGACCCCATCAGGAGGATGTAACCCCCTGCTGAGTACCAAATATGCCTTAATTTGAGGTCCGGTTACTGAAAACTCCTTATTTTAAGAGACTGAGTACTGAATACTATTTAGCACAAATTACATCGTATTTGATCATATTTCTTTTAGAAAAAAATAATAGGTGCATTTTCTTCTAGTATATATTCACCATTTTCTGCTATCAAACCTATACAAGATTATACATCTAAAACAAAAAAATCGGTAGAACCGATGGATGCTCAAAAAATTGACGTTTATTACTTTTTATGATTTTTTTGTACATTTAAATGATAATATTTGGTTTTAAAAATACATTTTGTGAGTACTAAATACTAAATAGTGTGTTGTGTAAGTACTGCGTACCAGGCTCCATTGACCTTGGTATACTTTTAACAGTAGATACAGAACTTTATGAAATGAATTATTTTTTTTACCAATTTTAAGAAAAATCATACTAAAATTCCCAGTGGTGACGTGGGTTATGTTCCCAAAATAAAGGAAAAAGGCACTGCTTGTGTCAACATAAAACAGTTTTTTCCCCCCTTGTATAAACGGTATTATTCCCAATGCGATTTTTTTTTCCAAGTTGGAGAGAAAAATTGCTAAATATAAAAATCCAATTCCTTTTTTTTTTTGAAATATTTTGCTTAAATGAAAGTTTGTAAACATTTTAATAACTAAAAACAATGGAGTTTACAGTTTGCTGAGATGACATTTAAGTGCATTTGTTTAAAAACAAAATGCCATTCTATAAAAAAAAAATACAAGAGGGCCTGTGGATGCTCTACTTGCTAAAACGAGGGATTAGGAAAAGTAATCGGGGACAAAGCTTGTGTATTAAAACCTCTGAAGGGCCATAAGTCCACCAACAATTATTCAACAGGAACACAGTGATGATATGCACAACTAAGCTTGATACAGATCATCCTTGCCAAGTTTTGTCCGGCCAGGGGTTCAACAGACTCGCCAAAAATCGTTCAACTGGAACATGGTGATGATATGCACAACTAGGCTTTGCACTGATCATCCATGCAACGTTTCTCTAAAATCCGGCAAGGGCTTCAGTGGAACTAGTCTGGACAAAGTTTGTGAAGCAAAACCTTTAAAGGGCCTTAACTCCACCAAATTTATTTTAACCGGAACACATTGATGAAATGCAAGAAGAAGTTCTTCCCGTAATATGTAAAACTCATCCAACAAGGGCATCTAAGCCATTTAAAAAAGAGAAAAAAGAAGTCTTATGAGGGGAAAAAATGTAAAAAAATAAATCATTCATTGATAGAAAGACACTGAAAAAGTTAAATAAAGATCAAATAATAAATGAAGTTGCTAGAGTGTTCAAAATGGAATTATTTTTTTTTAAATAAATAAATGAAACAATTAAAAAAGATTAAAAGAGAGAAAAAAGAAGTCTTATGAGGAAACAAAATGTAAAAAAATAAATCATTCATTGATAGAAAGACACTGAAAAAGTTTAATAATAAAAAGTTTAATAAAGATCAAATAATAAATGAAGTTGCTAGAGTGTTCAGAATGGAATCATATAATAAAAATAAAAAATAAATCAATAAAAAAACAATAAAATAAAAATGAAATTAAAAATAAATCAATAAAAGCTCACATTAAGAAGAAGAAAAGTTTAGTTTTATGACAGAATAACAAACGGATTGGACACTTTCTTTCTGAAACAATGAAGTGGCCAAACTATCACATAGCAACTTAACTTTTTCTTCGAACTACTCTTTCAAACATTCATAGATTTTGATAAGAATACATGCAAAGATTCATATAAAAATAAATGGCAATATGGGATATATAATTGTTTTTCTTAAAAATTATTTTCTAAATAAGATATTGTATAAAATACACAAAAGGACACTTAGGCTGTGTCATTCTTGAATTAAAACTTAATTAAACCCCTAGCAAAGATGCTATATATATTACAATAGAATCCGATCTTTGTTTACATAGAGTTATATAGTAAAAACTTGTAGCGACTACTCCTCTAAAACTACTTGACTGATTTTCATGAAACTTAACAGGAATGTTGCTCTTGATGTCTTATTGATCCTAGCAAAATTTCAGATCGGCCAGAAATTCAAGATGGCCGTCACAGCTAAAAATAGATTTTTAACAAATAAGTTTGTAGCGACTTCTTCTTGAAAACTATAAGTGATATTGATATGGGACTTTTTCTAAAATGATCAACATGACATGATGTTGATCCGAGCCGAACATTACTTTGATTCGACGTTAAACATGGCTGCCAGTGGCCATCTTTGGTTACATAGCCCTCATTTGGTCATTTTTGCCGCCGTTATAGGGCTGCAAAGTATCTTTTTTTTCCCCCAAAAATTGATATTTTTCCCCCTCAGAAATTCGTAAAAAAAAAATCAAAAAAAAAAAAAAAGGATTTTCAAGACGATATGCTCACGATGTCGTGTTTACCAGTTTGAAAAAGACGTTTTGATTATTATTAGACTGGTTTTAGACTGTTTATCGTGCACAGGACGTTTTTTATTTGTTGTAAAAATTACCCCCAGTTACAAAAATTCCCCCTTCTGAGGGCTGCGGGCCCCTTCCCCCAAAGTAGCGTGAGGGCCCTGAGTAAAAACTTGTAGCGACTACTCCTCTGAAACTACTCGACAGATTTTCTTGAAACTTCACACGAATGTTGCCCTTGATGTCTTATTGATCATGGAAAAATTTCAGGCTCGCCGGAAATTCAAGATGGCCACCACAGCTAAAAATAGATTTAAAATAAATAAGTTTGTAGCCACTACTTCTTGAAAACTATAAGAGATATTGATATGGGATTTTTTCTAAAATGATCAGCATGACATGATGTTGGTCCTTGTCGAAAATCGTTTTGATTCGATGTTAAACATGGCTGTCAGCGGCCATCTTTGTTTAAATAGAGTTATATAATGAAAACTTGTAGCGACTACTCCTCTGAAACTGCTTGACGGATTTTCATGAAACTTCACAGGAATGTTGCTCTTGATGTCTAATTGATCCTAGCGAAATTTCAGATCGGCCAGAAATTCAAGATGGCCACCACAGTTAAAAATAGATTTAAAAAAAATAAGTTTGTAGCGACTACTTCTTGAAAACTATAAGAGATATTGATATGGGACTTTTTCTAAAATGATCAGCATGACATGATGGTTATCCGAGTCGAACATTATTTTGATTCACTGTTAAACATGGCTGTCAGCGGCCATCTTTGTTTACATAGAGTTATATAATGAAAACTTGTAGCGACTATCCTCTGAAACTACTTGACGGATTTCTATGAAACTTCACAGGAATGTTGCTCTTGATGTCTAGCAAAATTTCAGGTCGGCGGGAAATTCAAGATGGCTGCCACGGCTAAAAATAGATTTTCAAAAAACAAGTTTGTAGCGAAATCGAAATCAATCAGTAGAGCTTCAAGGTCATTGACCTCTTGTTGCAATATTGTTATGTTTTGGATACATTTGTAGAAGAAGTTTATCTTAAATGTAAAATGTAGCACATTTTAGATAAACTTTTTCTACAAATGTATCCAAAACATTACCTTTATGGCATAGTTTTATATCCCAATCTGTGATTTCTGCCTAAAAACACTGTTCCCCCTATATCTCGAAATCACACTATTTTTTTCCACTTTTATCTCACTTTTTCCCCTTTTGAAGGGCTGGGCCTCTTCTCCTATTTCTGAAGAAAAAAATCACAACCTCATACTGTATGTTGTATACACTTTAGTGTCACGTCTTGAAGAAATCAAATCCAGAAGCTTTTATGCATGTATAACTTGTCGCTGTAAGATGTTTGTGTTACCATCCAATGCTAGTTGTCAATGCCTGACAGAATAATATACTATCAGTCACAGACAACCACTTAAATATACAAAGGATGAACAACACGTTTCTGGATAAGACCACTGCTATACGACTTGTCAAACATGGAAACCATCCTCTTTGCTTGTCATGGAAACCCAATTGCACAACAGTACATAATTATATGGTAAAATTGTTGTGATCTTTTGTGTGTGTACTTATCCAATTCTGGTTGTAAATGCCGACAGCAGAAAAAGCACATATCAGTCATAGACAACCATTTAGGATAGAAGACACTTTCTTTTCCTAGGGAGACTGTTTTTCTGTATTTGTCAGTTAGACACAATCTCATCCTTGCTTTTTACAGGAAACAACATGATAGCCATTCAAAAGCTCCAAATATGGTACATGGGACACTACTGCTTATATCCAAATCCATTTGTATGCGCCCCGAAGAAATAAATGCAAATTGCAGTAACAGATAACAAATGAGCTGGGTTCAATTCGGTATCTGTTGTTAATGCACCTCCTGTTGATATCATCCCAAAGACAGTGTTAATGTTGATACCGTCCGTCCCTGACGTATGTTCTTATTTGCTATTGCAGTGTAAAGTAACCCTTTAAATTCTACGGATGGCGGGAGATGTACCGTACTGGTCATCAGCTTGATGCGCTTGGTATTGCCTCGTTGACTTCTTTAAACTATATAAAAAATACCAGATAATGTAAATTTCTGAGGCAGTACCATTGGTCGGTGTCGTACAGAGAAGATTGAAGCAAACATACAATATCATCATATGACAGCGATATACATATAGATAGGCAGCTACATTAATAAATGTATGTTAGGCCAGATTTTGTTTTCGGTTTTCAGTCCCTCCGACGCTATGTTTCGTAAAAAACACGTAAAAAAACACAAAAAACTTCTTCTTTTTTTAAACACAAACAAATCTATTCAAGAAAAGTAACCAGCATCCGTATTTATTCCTGTCTATTTAATAATGTTGCATTTACTATTATATATACTCAGATAAAATGTATCTGATACTCATCTCACATAAGTAACTTAAAGTTTATTCAGGATCTGTCTATATTACAGGATCCGTCTATATTACATGTATATGAGTCCCTGTCCCTGGTTTATTCAACGGTCAATTAGTAAACATGTACTCATCATCATGTCAGATCCTGGATATCTTTTTGTCATGCATTGAGGATTTACAAAATTATTATTTTTTATGATCTGTCAAACATAATATAATGCAGTAATAATTAAAACGCAATTTGATTAATATTTATTTTAAAGGGACACTGTCCGTAACTTTTAGCTTATAAAACACCCAATAATTATGTTCGCAAACATTATACACTAAACATTATTCAATATTTACTAATTAAAAGCAAGATTGTTTAAAGGAATCCAATCGCGGTACAAAAAAAAGCAAATCCACTTTGTGGGTTTGAACTCGCAGCACAAACTTGCAGTAAAAATAAGTGTTTGCAGGCCTTTTTCTGCCCATTTTGGGAAAAAGACCCTGGACAAATTGGGAAAATTTACGCTGTAAATTTTGCCCAATTGGGAAAAAATTTAATCGCTTTACGCCTCAAATTGGGAATTTTCATAAGTTAGTTGTACATAAATATCAGGTTGTTTTAATTGCCTGGTTTCAATACATGATTTAAATATTGTTATTTTTATAGTATTTCCTTGTAAACATTTGTATATTTGACTTGACTTTGTAAAAAAAAAAAAAAAAGGGAATTTTGTTTCAGAATTGGGAAAAAACAACTATATTTGGTATTGGGAACGGGTCCGATAGTTGGACCCGTGAGAATAGTAGAAAAGGGCCTGGTTCGTGAGCGTAAAGTTGTCAGAACTCGCTCCCGACTGAGCTAAGCGGGCTATACATATTACGCAATACATACTATGGTGAAAACCTAGTGCGCTATGGAAGTCACGTGAACGCATAAAAGGAAAATATTGTGGGTCCAACTTTATTTAGGGTCCAACTTTATTTACATTTAATAGTTAAAACTTTTTTTTTCAAACTCACGAATGTATTCCTACATACTTCTTAGGGTCTATCCTCATGTTTTCATGTATACATTTCAATGAAAAAAAAGTCAGACAGTTATTTGGTTATGCTCAATATCTGCGTATTTACGGACAGTGTCCCTTTAAGTCAAGAATCTAAAAAATTAATACAAAATAAAATTAAAACTTTTTTTGAATTAAAAAAAGTACTTTTTTTGTAGTTGCATTTAGCTTGGTTCAGAAATAGTACAGCCAATACACACATCATGGGCATTAATGGATGCATGAATAAAAGCATAAAAGTTAATATATGCAGGCATAATTGAGTTCTAATGTTTAGCAGGAACGTTACATATATATATATTAAACGTTAGTTTTTAGCCATCCGGTTAGCTTACGCCAAAAAGAAAAAGAGGTGCATTTTCTATTGCATGCTCTATAAAAATAGGGTACTGTAGGTCGGTATTTTTTTTTACAATGATTGAGAAAGTTTCTCTGTGATGTTGTAAGTTTACCTCAATATAAGACCGCCCTAGTTAAATTACGTGCTCTTGTTACAAATAATAGGACACAACTTAATTGATTGAATTGGGGTTTTAAGGCGCACCAACACATGAAAAGGTTATATGGCGCCTAACAGGCATGAACATGCCAGGCTCATCTTCCATGTACATCGAGATAAAATATGGAAAATGGGCCTAGAACCTTCTCACCCTGAACTGCAGAGTTGCTGCAAATTCTATCGTAGAAACTCCATTTACGCTGGAGCCACGTTATTGTTTTTCTGCCACTGCTCTTTGATGCGAGCGAGATAGCACCTGAAACAATGCAGGGATCATGATGAAGACCTTTAATGAACATGAACAAAAAATGAACATGAATTTGGGGGGATGCTACCCCTCTGCCTACCCCTCCAAAGGGATCTGCAGTGGCCCTATTCTTTGCCCCGTGACCAAACGGGGGCCCCCGGGAACCACACGGGACTTTAAACCAGAAGACTATTGTTTAACATGCATTTCACAAATTAGTTTAATTGTTTTAATATTAGAGTCGCATTGTTTACATGAAAGAAAAACATTCAACTTGAAACATTTTGTATGACATTCCAGGCAAATGATATGGTTTACCTAAATATTTACACTTTAGCTGTGTAATTCGATAATAATTTGCATAGTTATACCACCAGTGCCCAGTGGATTAGAGATAATATAGAATGGTGTTATATTTCACTTCCATGATGTAAGCTATGTGTTAAATCATTGTTCAGAACAAATTAAAATTAAATAATAACAATAATTTTTTATTTAGGCCATCCTTAAAAAAGTGTTTGTTTGCTGTGCTCCGACTGACCGTCTAAAAAGGCAGCGACTGTTGTTTGTTTTTTTAGACTTTTCTGAAACTTTTTTTTTTTTGTTTTTTTACTAAAAAATTATTTATCATACATTGAGATAGGAAATATTGATTTGTAAAAATGCTTACCCAGGACTGTGGCAAAAAAGCAAACCTACCTACCCACTTTAAAAATTTAGGGTCGGAGCACAGCAAACAAATATTTTTTTAAGGATGGCCTTATTTTGGCATAAAAAGTTTTAGGTTCGGCCCCTTAAAAATAGGGCAACTGAAAAGTGGAAACACCTCTATTTTTCTATAAGGTAAAACACAAACTCTTTTATACGCAGCGTAATGTGTGAGACGCGACGTTACAACGTCACATATTTTATGACGTTTTGCGCTAAAGTGTGTCTGATGTCGTGGCGGTTCTATGTCCATCTGAATTAATTTTTACTAATTTGATTGCAATGTTATGTGATAAAAAGGATCTTAAACTCGTTATGAATTATTTTTAATTTTAACTCATCAAAAGGCTCGTTAAAATTAAAATAATTCATAACGAGTTTCATAAATCTTATAAATATGAAATGGGAACTCGTTTAAGATCCTCTATTTATTAATGTAACACATTATTAGAGTAAATGTCATTGTATGCTCAGCTGAATATGGACCCGCAATCATTTCAATGCAGAAAAGGGCCTTTAATGCTATATACTTTGCTGCTGCAGTATCCTCGACCTCTTAGTTTACGACCACTTAACGACAGTTGGCTACATATATCAGTAAATCATTATATATTTCACATAATATGATGTTAGCTAAAATATTAATAAATTATTCAAACTGCAACAAAAAATACCGCGACTTTGATTGAATTCTGTTTATTTTCAACCAGATAACATCTGTAAATGGATTACCTCAATTTGTTTATTTCCAGTGAACGGCACGTGTTTCTGATCACCTTATTTACTATAGTTTTTTTCTTGAGATGCAGTATCTTCATACGGGAAATTTTATGCAAATTTGTTGACCTAAATTCATACTGGCTGACAGCGCAGAAAAAAAATCAAAATCATCCAACTATATTTTAATTTTTGTTTTTATTTTAACAGGAAGACACAAAGCACTAATTATTTTCTATGAAAAATATGAGTACCCTCATCACCTTAAAATCTATCTTCTTCAATGTTGTGGAGTCTTTAAATTATTGTCTTCTGCTGTTTTCATAACATGGCGGCCTGCTTTAGGAATTTAGGTCACGTCACGTGGGAAATTCATTAACATAAAAAAATACCTGATGTTTTAACAAAAACGATATTTCATCATGTTTTATGCAGGGTACCGCAGCCCTTGACATAACACATTTACCATTTCTCATTTTACGATTTAATAAAACGTGTTGATATCTTATGAATTGAATGTTGTTTAACGGCTCATCAACACAGTATATGTTATTTAGAGCCACTCCAGAGAGATACATAGGAATCCGGGAACCTGCCCTACTCTTATTATCGAATAGATTCCTATGGTTCTTTAATGTGCTCGGAGGATAGACCGATACACGGGACCGCCCTGTTTACGGGAAATTTTCTTGCCCAAGAACACACCGACGGAACTCAGTGGCACCACGGAGGATTGAACCCGGGGCCTCCGGTTACAAATCCGCTGCGCTACCGACTGCGCCACGCCAGCCCTCTGATATCTTATGAAGGCAAAGGATTAAATCATCATTGCATCATAAATATTTTATTTTGTGTAAGTCTGCTTTAAAATGGGATACATTTAATGGCGAGAACACCGGTAGACAGATAAAATATCCATAGGAAAATTATCCACAGCCTTAAAAAATCAGTCTTATTTGCAAGTTTTTTCTGTTGCTGTTTAGAACTATTCATTAAGCAGACGGTCATAAAAGTTGACGAAGAAATTTGCACAATAAACGTGCGCAGACGCGATTTCCGCATGGCGGAAATCACATGGTGGTCGAAAACCGATATATGATCCTGAAGGTTTCATGATAATTCCTAAATATTTCTATTCATTAACAATTTCAACTAAACCATTATTATATAGGAACTGAAACTCTTGAAGCAATTTACCCGACTTATTGAAAATCATAACTTTTTCTTAACAGATAAATCCCATTGAGCAAAATATACTCAATAATGTTGCAACTTATCAAGTTGTGTTTGCAAGCCCTGTGCACTATTAGATAATAGAACAATGTCATCAGGCAATATGGTTTGGTGTAATTACGGAACTAACGCATGCATAACTAGATTTTAAAACAGGAATAATGCTAACACTTTCAAATACAAGTTTCCTATTTAGCTCCCACTATACGACTCGTGTCTATTAAAAATCTGTTCAGCCAAGTCAAAGCTCAGTAAGCCTTTCCTGACGCTTTCGCGATAAAGTGTCGTTATTTAGAATCCTCTGAACAGCAAAGAAATAAATATCACAAATCTGGTCATGTTCCTACCGCCTGCTTGGGGGAAGCCATTTGTAAACAATGCAGTGCTGCCGTCTATCGGTAACAAGTGTTTGTGAAGGACGTTCCCAGACGCTCACTCCGTTCTAGCCTCGGTCACCCGGCCCGCTTCTGATTTCTTCGTTACGCTATGCTACACGGATCCAGAACCAGGGCCTGGGGAAAATACGACGTTTAAAATCGCCCTCTCGTTTTGGGCGATTTTGCCGAGATTTTGAGAGATTCAACGAGACTTTCAAAACACTTATTTGTAAATTAATTTCATAATAATTTCTTACTTTCAATTGTTAAGAAGCAGCATGTGACGTCAAAAATGGTAACAGGTGCATCAACAATTGACGTTGTACGTTTATTTACAACATGACGTCACGCAAACGTCAACTTTATGCACGTTAAAAAACGCGCGAATAAATTGGACTAATCGCTAGTGGGCGCTTTAATTGGCCTAATCTGCCCAGACCGATATCTGCAAGTAAGACATATGCATGATACGGTCTAGCTGGCCGAGACTAACTCCGTTCGCTCAGAAAAGGTGGGCATGCGGCTGGGTGATAGAGACTAATTTCCCCCCAGGCCCTAGTCTTTATTATCCAGACACACTCAAGCTGACTGCAAGCGCTAGCGAGCGTCTGGACTCACTGTTCTTTAAAAAAGTTGACCGATAGACGGCGCCAACCGTCAAGACTGACTGCGACGTGACGTCATTTTGATTGCAACATCAAAGTGCACGTTGAATTACGCGCAACAGTAGTTCCAATCACAGGGGTCCGGCTCATGTGCTTTGTCGGTAAATACCAGTTGAAATCGAACAAAAGTGTCCTACATGAGTTGGGAAGACATCTGAGTCCAGCACCCATATCATAGAATAGAACTTCATACAAGGGTAATCACTTGGCATACAAGTCATTCTCACTAAGCTCAGTCTATGCTGAATATTGTTTTAATTAAAAGAGAAAATCATTTAACTCTACATGCCTCCTATATCCAAGTTTTCAAAGTGTCCAACATTGGTATATATTTTAATATCGCTCAATACAGTAATGAGAAATCGTCATCGAAACGTTGAAAAACTGGTTCAAATTTTTAGTCGGAAGACCCCGTGCCTAAACACAGTCACTCTGTAAACAACAACTCTAACGGCAGTTGCGTATGAAACTAGACCACGGATCATTTAGTCGTCACCGCAGATAATGAATGCTAATTGTTTTCTTACCAGTTAATTCAATGGAAGCTACATTTTCTCTTTTGTTTACAACCGTCAAATTTTGTTTCAATCGGCAGCCATATTGATCTGGTACCCATAACCCCCTGCGCTCAAAGAGATAATAGCGAGCGCAGTATTTGGAATTACTTGCTGTTTTTGCCAAAAACCGGCGCGGCAAAAAAAAACCGGCGGCTGTTTACTCCAGACCATCGTTTGGACTTCGTTGAGAGAAGTCTCGCGAGACGTCTGGATGATCGAGACTACCCAGGACCTGGTTCTGGATCCGTGTAGCATAGTCTAACGAAGAAATCAGAAGCGGGCCGGGTGACCGAGGCTAACAGCTTCAGTTATAAAGTGTTGAATAGAGCGTATATTTCATGATCATAATGTTTTTCAACAATTGGATCTAAAAGAAATATTGCTTTTTGAGCTTAGTACATAAACTTAATTATCGCAAATGAAACAAAATATTCCATACCATATACAATCCAAAGTTACATCCATATAAATCCAAAGTTTGTATTTCGATAGGCTACACCACTTTTTGTTTAACCCTGCTTTGCCCCACTAAATAAGTTGTTGTGAACTCAATAACTTCGTGATGTAATGCGTGTCAGTGGTGGTGATGTAACATATAATACATATGACGTCATCAATTCCTAGAAATTATGAAGCATATACAGAGGGGCGTTAACAATGCAATGCATTAACCACCCACCCACACTGACAGTTGAGAACTGCATTTTTCATGTTACAAATGCTTAGTACTTGTTACGTTTAATGTTGCCAACATTAAACGTAAAAGTAAATCTACTAAGCATTTCATGATTTGTAAACATAAAATGATTAGTTCTGTAGCAAAGTCAATTTCTGCCAATCCAACTTGGTATAATACTTTTATTAACAAATGCAGAAATTGTACGTATTTAATTTACAGCCGAACAAAAAAAATGAATGTAGTATATTGGTACTTCTTCAATAATCCGAGCTTCCTCTGACCTTACCAGCCTTTTTACGATTTTGATATTTCATCTGCCTGTGTACCTAAAAAAGCCACAAAAAAAAAGTATTTCAGGGTCAGAGAAGGCTCGGATTATTCTTCAACTCCACCAAAACTCTGTTTTACTTAGATCGGCCTCCATGTTTTTAGCTGGAAGGATTTCCATCACATATTTTCATCGTG
The DNA here is from genome assembly GCA_037043455.1 of Cyrtodaria siliqua. NCBI lineage: Eukaryota > Metazoa > Mollusca > Bivalvia > Adapedonta > Hiatellidae > Cyrtodaria > Cyrtodaria siliqua. The sequence continues at coordinate 15,168 of JAWPHD010003675.1, forward strand.
CGACAACCATCCCCACTCACACACACACAGTAAAATTCAAAAAAAAATCAAAATGAAGAGAAAGGAAATATTATTGAAAATCGTTCTCTGGACCTGGTAAAAAGCACAGTAGCTTATAAAGCAAGAATGCGAACTCAAGTCTTTATTTGAATTGTTACGTTATTTAATGTCATTAATTTCTTGGTCATGTTATTGACCCCATGTCGGATATTTATTTAATAATGTTGATCACATTACACCTTTATTTGTGATAACTGTTAAATACACAAAAGATGTACGGTACAGCACGGATTCTATTTATCCCAATTACATCCAGTAGGAGCGCCACGAACCTATAACATACCAGTTCTATTCGCATTTTTCTTCCATAAACATGAACTATTTCTTTGCATCTTGCGGACGCCATTTTTTTACACCCGAAAAGTCGCTTCAGATATGGGTGCGCAACGTCGGCGAGTTGTTCAAAAATCGGTTAGCTTAATCCTTGGTTAGTGTAAACTTTCAAAGTACATTTTCTCATAAAAATATGTTTTGTGCTACTAAACGTTTTTAATTTGCATTTCTTCTTAACATAATGCTTTCACATGCACACTTTCTGGTAGAAATATTCATTTATCGGAAATTCAGAAGGATTTGAAATTTTGACTTAATACTCGGTTAAGTTAACCAGGGCTTTATATGACGGGGCTTTATATGACATTATCAGCCCAGAGTTAACCGATCTGTGAACAACTGGGCCCTGGCGCCATTTTTTACACCTGAAAAGCGGCTTCAGAATTGGGCGCGCTACGTCGGCGAGCGGGACGGGCACATCTGGAGTCTAAAATCACGCGTATAGTGTTCCATACCGTGAATTATGTAAAAATTACCAAGATGGATGCCTTGTATTCAATGACTATGTCCCCACAATTTCCATGTATATGAATTATGACAGAATACTCGTTTATTTACAGTCAATATTTTGTGTGTGTGGATCTTTTTTGGTTAAACGCCGTAACATCGTTAAGCCATTCACTTCTTTTTTTGTGTTACCGGATGAAGTAACGTCCCATTATGTATACAGTGCAGCAGTGTTGTCTGACATGTCACCGTTACATAAATTGACATGATTGACATGATTTGGATTACTCTATCGGCTAATGTCTAATTATGTACGATCTAAAGAGGTGTGTAGGCCTATTCATAGACATCCATGGATAGACATCAATTGATTCACACACACCCCCTCCCCCACCATCCAACCCACCCAAGAAAGGTATCGGGAGGAGGAGGGGATGACGGAGCTTGCATCCTGACAACAAGGATGGGGGTAAGGAAACTAGAAACCCCCTCCACCCCCACTACTCAAGATGCATAATGTTCCATTTTAGCATCGTCTCTATATCATTGTTATCCTATTTTCTCGCACAGTCGTTAATACAAAACCCGATAAAACAACCATTGAAACAATGTAAACTGCCATTGACATTTGGTCTGAAATCGGACAGATTCATAAATATTTATGTAGAGTTTTGAGGCAAGGAAATGATTTTGCATTTACATTTATTTACATTGACTAGATACTTTCTGTTGAGAAAACAAACGCTGCACATTTCGAAAAATAAACTTCACGTTTAAAGTTTTTAAGGAGGTGGAGCTACTTGTAACGCTTGCATCCAGTGTGTCTCAAAAGGAATGGCAATTCCATTGGCTGGACATATGCTAACATATGTTGTCTCTATTGTACTTTTTTGTCATTATCATTTTCCCAAAGCACGTTATCGTTGGTACTATAGCGACGAGAAAATAATGTAAATCTCATTTTTTGGAGCGTTTATGCTAAAGCGCTTTATTGAAAATGCCATTTACTTCAGCAGTTAAAACCGCCTTATTTCCATAAAATGTTGATCACGTCTTTAATAGCTACAATGCTGTTCAAAAATTAAATTCCTAATTAATCTGTATCTTCCTTTAATCCTTCTGATATAGATCTGAAAACGCGACACAAAAATATTGATTTGAACAAATTGATCAATCGGACTTTTTTTTTTTAAGTGGAACACTTTTTTAATGGATCTCCAATTCAGACATTATATTTGGCTTTTCCGTCCGTCCATCCGTCCGTCCGTCACAAATATTGTCTGCGCTACTTGTTGGATTTTGACGAAACTTTGTACGAAGGAAGCATCAGTATGATCATATCGAATTTTGAAGGTCAAGGGCGCCGTGACCCAATAATGAAAAACGTCTGCATTGTCCACTCCCCCATAACAAATCTCATCAAACTTCATGGGTGGACTCATTTGGTGAGAGAATGATGCCTTGATTTGAGGTCAGTAGGTCAAAGGTCATGTTCACCGTAACATGATAATGTAAAATGTTGTAAACTGTAAGTCCACTTTCCCTAAAGCAAATCTCATGAAACTTAATGGGTGGATTGCCTGTGGCGATAGTATTGAATTAAATTGAATTGGGTTTTAAGGCGCACCAACACATGAAAGGTTATATGGCGCCTAACAGGCATGAACATGACAGGCTCATCCTCCATGTACATCGAGATAAAATATGGAAAATGGGCCTCGAACCTTCTCATCCTGAACTGCAGAGTTGCTGCAAATTCTATCCGTAGAAACTCCATTTCCACTGGAGCCACGTTTATTGTTTTCTGCCACTGCACTTTTGATGTGAGCGAGATGGCACCTGAAACAATGCAGGTATCATGATGAAGACCTTTAATGAACATGAACAAAAAATGATAAAATGAACATGAATTTGTGGGGATTCTACCCCTCTGCCTACCCCTCCAAAGGGATCTGCAGTGGCCCTATTCTTTAACCCCGTGATCTAACGGGGCCCCCGGGAACCACACGGGGCCTGTGGCGAGAGAGTGATCCTTATCGTTTTGAGTGGGACAAAGGTCAAGGTCACTGACCAATGACCATAATGAAACACATTGTCCGCACTGTGACTTCTCCTTTCATGAAGAAATTCTCTTGAAACTTCAAGGTCTCACAACACAGTACACTTTTACTATGTTGGCCTATATGAATAAAGTTTACTGGGCCATTTCGAACCTAAATTTTCCAAGCTAAAAGTCACTTATTTATGAAACACAGTCATTTGCCTACACAAAAATGTACAAAAAATGGTACGTTGACCAGGCTGGTTTTTTTTAATTGGAGTGGTGGCATCCTTTGCACTATTTTGGGCATTTACTCCAGAGTTTGTACCAGAATTCCTACACTGCTTCAACCCCCATAAAACTGTCATATTCTGGTGTCAGTGTCATCTAATAGCTGCACATCCAATTTCAGACTGTGTTCATCTCACCTGCAACAGCAATACATATATCTGTCAGCAATTATTAAAAATATTTAAAACTGAACAACACACAACTACTTTTTATGGCGCAAGTTTTATCCTACCGTGGCTTTCAATGGAGTTAACTGTGTAGTGAGACCTTCATGGGTTGACTGCCTGTGACAAGACGATTACACCTTTTGATGATGATGAGGTTAGTAGGTCAAAGGTCATCCTGAAGCGATCATGAAATACCTTGGGTACAATGTAACTCCTTATTTACAGAAGCAAATACATGTATCTTGAAACTACATGGGTTGACTGCATTTGGTGAGAGAATGACCCATATTTAGTTTGAGATCACAGGTTAAGGTCACTGGCCCGATCATGAAGACCGTGGTCCGCACCGTAACTCTATTTTTACTTTCTCTAAAGCTAATTTCATAAAACGTCATACTTTGACTGCCTATGGTGAGATAATAATCCCTGTTTATTTTGAAGTCAGTAGTTGAAAGGTCAAAGTTACATTGACCGGAAAATGAAAAGTCTTGCCAACACAGTTTTTCCTCTTCACATAAAGCAAATTGTGGTGGACTGCCAATGGAAAAAGGATGATCCTTTTGATTTTTAGGTCAAAGGTAAAGTTCCCTGCTGACAAAAACGTACCATATGAGTATCCACTATCAAAACTTTATTAACGCGGTTGAGCAGTGGGGGTACACACCTGGTTTATAAATATTACAACACGCATGTTACAATTTAATGGTATAATATATGTATATGTCTTGCACAATGTTGAATCCAGTAAAACAAGTGATTTGTTCACCGATACTGTCGCCTGTGAACCAAGTCACTTGTTGTTAAATTACAGGATTCAACATTGTGCAAGAAATATATTCCGATCATCCGGCATCCTATTTGATGAAAACAGATCTACTTATTCAAAGTTTTTCTGAAGCAATTTTCTTTCAAATACCTTTATTTATTTTTTTATTTTTTTATTGTGATTTACATCGATACTGAAAATATTTAAGTTTAAAAAACTATTTATGCCCGAAATAATATTTACATAAAGATAACATATCATATATAACACCTTTTGGATTCACGCGTACAGTGTTTCACATAATACACTATATAATGTTTCTTACTGGCAATAGCAGGTCTGTTACTCGTCAGTCGTGTATACATTTATACTTGGTTAAAGGGACGCACGGCAATCTTGCTTTCTTTAAAACTCGAATCGCCCCCTCAGTTTTAAATGAACAGTTAAAAGAATATAACCCTGCCTGTTAAACTTATATTTGTTTTTTTTTCCATATATTTCCGCCATCATGATTTCATTACCCGATATACCGTTGCAAATGTGTTTGTTGAAATATAAATTGGGCACTTTGACATAAGTCCAAAGCATATATAGATCAAATTTATTCTGGAATGCATCGGCATGGACACAACATTTTAAATATTGAAATAATGGAAATTATTTTGCCGTTTTTGAGTCGGTGGGTTAATTTTCGGGGGAAACAAGTACTTGTCTCCAATTTCATTAAAATTTTACATATGGACAGAGGAAAAATGGATCTACGCGTACATGTGTTTGTTTTTATTCTCGCTTCTAAAATGGCAAAATAAATAGAATTTGATTAAAAAAGCGCATTCTCAGCTATATACAACTTAATATATACGGTGTTGAGTGGGGAGGGGTGAGGTGGCGGGGTTGGAAGGATACTACCGTAATGGTGTCCCTGATTAAAACTGTGAACATTCTACTCTAATAATTTATTAAATAATGACCAATGTTAAAATCAATATATCTCTTAAAAAATAATTAATAATTCCACGATTTTATATCCCGTGTGAACATTAATTTCGAACGCCGATTCTTTATATTTTAGCGATTACGGTGTACTTTGTTAATTTTAAGGCAAGAAATTTGCTTTGTTCTGATTGACTTTAATATTTTGGTTTTTAATAGTAGACATGTCATTGAACACATTTATATAAAAAAAGTCATTCTCTCTATTAAAACTTCATATTTTCGATATGTTTTCTGATTCGAAAATTAACACTGCAACGTATATTTTCACCATCCTGATTTCGTTTCCCGACATACCGTTGCAATTTTGTTTATTAAAACCTAATTTGAGCACTCTGCAGGCCTGTAGCTACGCTGAGGCACACCGAGGCTGTTGCCTCGGTAGAATTTTAGGAAGGTACCATACATTGAAGTGGGTATTCCAATGGAATATCAATAAAAATCACTAAAATACACTGGAATATAATTGTCTAACTTAAAACTGAAAATCTGGCCCGGTAATGCACTAAAAGTAACATGCAGGAAATCGCATGCAAAACATAAACAGTTTTTTCCCGGTACATGTCCGCGGGCCCTTTTAGTATGGGATTTGCCTCGGTTACATTTTAGGGCTCGTTACGGGCCTGACTCTGGCATACACCCAAAGCATGTATCACCCAAAGCATGTATAGATCGTAAATGTAATCTTGAATGCATGGACATGTACTTTTTAAGTATATATATATATATATACAATTCTTACGGGTGGTGGGAGGTATACAGTACTGGTTCTACCCAGGAAAAGTGGGTGGTCTGCCTCCACCACAAAAATCGACCGTCATATATAACCTAACATGTGTTGAAAATGTCGTAAAACACCATACAAAAAAAAACATATATTGAAATAATGGAATTATTTGATTTCTTGTGTACCCGGTCGCATCTGTAAATGTATATGATTTTTGCCGTCTTTGAGTCGGTGGGTCATGTTAGTTAATTTTCGGGAGAAAAAAGTACTTGTCTCCGATTTTAATGAAATTTTACATGTGGACAGAGGAAAGATTTATCTACGCGTACATGTATTTGTATTCTTGCTTCTAAAATGATAAAATAAATCCAATTTGATTGAATGGCGCTTTGTCGGCAATTTAAACATTAAAAAAAACTAAATTCATCATTAAAAAACACCTTTAACTATTAATGGGAATTACATGAAATGTACAATAATTATGTTCGACCAATGTACTTTGTGAATATTGTTACTTTAACAACGATCCATTATTGTGTTTTGTCATAATCACAGTTTATAGATAACAGGTGTATAAATGTGACCATTGTCAATTTCGCCGATAATGTAATTTTGCTATCGATTTGATCATGTGACCTTGTTTGATAGATATTCCTACGCCATAGGTCTGGCGTTTCTACTGATCTGATATATATCTATTTCATGTATGCATGCTAATTGTTCTAATATATATATGATATCAATTAATTAATAAACATTATCGTTTGTCGTTATATACATCATTCATACACTGATAATATACCGATAATCTCTATTAGATTTGTTACTAAACTATGTATTGCTTCTTTCGGTATTCTCCGTACTACGCACCTGATATTTTCGTTATATTTCGGAATGTACGGTACGGTACGGCTTTTATCCCCAACCTCATGTAGACACTTGTTGTTATAAGACATATGCACATTAATTTGTACAGGATCAAATCCCTTCAAAAACAGTGTATTACTTAAACTTAAGTTACAACCACTTCATGTTTACCAACGCTTACATATTTATCAATATTTTGTCAATATACGGATATTTTGCCCATTTACAGCCTTGCAAATGGTACTACTTTTATCGCGCTGTAATCTGGTGATCTTTCGAGTTTCAAGTAGAAATTCGTCGTCACCCATATTTCCCACTACATAGGACGGTTGTCTGACGGCACCGTCCAAAAATGCCATATTCAGCCTTGTGAGAACTCTAGGACTTTTTTTTTTTTATTTTATCTTTATCAAACATGGCCAGAATGTTGGTATAATTGAAATCTGGGACAAGTTTGAAAAAACAGTCTGATTAGTAACACTAGATTTATGAGTCTTTTTTTTGTTGAAAAATGCCATATTCTACTTTGTGAACACTAGCAACTTCATTTTGTATTTGATCTTTATCAAACTGATATCGATGAACGTTTTTATAAGTTTAAAAACCAGTTATATCGGATTGGTAACACCAGAGTTATGGCCCTTGATTAATTGAAAATGTCATATTGTGCCTTGTGAACACTCTAGCACGTTCACTTCGTTTCTGATCTTTGCCAAATTAGGCAAAATCGTTTATATTAATGAACGCTCTGAAAGTTTGAAAACCAGTTATATCAAACTGGTAACACCAGAGGAGTTATGGCTCTTGGATGCTATTTTTGCTTCATTGGCGCTCCAGCAGCTTATTTTTCAACTGATCTTTACCAAACTTGGACAGATAGTTGATTCTAATAAAACTTGGACGAATTCGAACTACAGCCAGATCAGATTAGTTACACCCTGGTCTATAGGGAAAATGCTATATTTGACTTTGTTAAATATCTAGGTACTTCGTTTTTTAATCTGATCTTTGTCAAACTTGGACAGGGTGTTTATGTCAATAAATTTAGCTTTAACAAGTTCAATAACTTGCCAAATTTGGCAGACTGCCTTCTCCCTCACCTATTATAAGAGTCATTGTTATCCAGTAGAGCGTACACATGCCCTCTTGGGTCTCTTGTTAAGAGTAAGTATGAAAAAACGAGTACCATGGAGCATCCTTCGGATTAAGTCTCCTTTGTATTTTTGGCTCTCAGAAAAGACTAAAAACAAATAGTAGGATTGTATTTTGATTCTGATTGTCCAAATACAACCACTGAGACAAATCTCCGGAGAAATTGTATAACATGACCTGTGACCTGGTCACAAACCTGCTATATTTATGAATATGGATCATACCAGGGTGATTTGAAAAAATACGGTTGAGCAGTAACTATTCTAAGGTTGATGTTGTAAGGGATTAATTGATACAGCTTTATAATTAACATTTGTGGTAGCATTATGACATTTTTATAAGCTGGAAAAATATATATTCTTTAGACTAGGATAAAATTGAATGAGATTATAATGTTGCATAGGTAATGTTGCATAACAAATCGTAATATTAAGGAATATAGGAATGTTGCTCTTGATGTGTAGTTGGTCCTAAGTAAAAATCAGGTTGGCCTAAAATTCAAGATGGCCGCCATGGCTAAAAAGAGATTTTAAATACAATTTTGTGGCGACTACTTCTCTAAAACCATAAGTGGTATCGATTTGGTACCTTTACCAAAATGACTTCATAAAACATTACAGGAATGTTGGTCTTGATATCCAGTTAGTCCCAAGTAAAAATCAGGTTGTCCGGAAATTCAAGATGGCTGCCACAGCTTAAAAACAAGTTTGTAGCAACTACTTCTCAAAAACCATAAGTGGTATTGATTTAAAATCGTTACTAAAATGGCTGGCATGACATGCAGTTGGACCATCTTTTTTACATAGCGTGATATAGGAAAAATGTGTAGCGACTACTTCCCTGAAAGTGTTGGTCTTATTTCCATAAAACCTCACAGGTTCCCATGGCTGATCTAGCTATCAAAATCTATCAGTAGAGCTTCAAGGTCATCGACCTCTTGTTTTCATTGTCAAACTGCTCGTACGCAGTTGCATTTCTGTGTATAGGCAGCTACGCGCCTGGATTGAAATAAAAACAAACATTTTTCGCAAAAAATAAATGTCATAAAAAAAAAAAGAATGTATATCTTCAAATGTTTTGAAGTAAAGACACGGATTATTAGATCATATATTTAAAATCTTCCTTAATCCAGTTGTCCCGCCCATAATAAGTTTGCCTAAGGCAATTAAAATATCATTTGAATATTATTTCATTCATGTTTTAAGATTAAAGTATATTACTTATGTAACTCATTCTTATATTCGAAATGTTTATTTTATACTTGTTGCAAATTTGTTGTACTTGTTAGTGAGGAAGTGTCGATTCTTACGGATGGCCATAGGTGTACAGTACTGGTTATACCCTGTGAAAATGGGTGGTCTGCCTCCACCACAAAAAAATCGACCGTCATATATAACCTTACATGTGTTGAAAATGACGTGAAACACATTTGTTGTTCTAGACGTTGTTTAAATTGTCTTGTCAAAACACCCAAAACTGGATCGTTGAATTAAGAGTTACTAACTCATTATTCATTTTACTCATATTCATTCACATTTAAGAACCCGTGAAATAATCCTAAACGTTTACTCGACACATATACAGTATTATATGCTGAACACATGGACAGAGTTTTGATTAACGGTGTTGTGGTGTAATTTTGACGTTGTATGGCGGATTATAGTTTCTTTAAATTAATGATTGAATAATAATATATAAAAATGTATATGCTATGCTTACATCGTATTGATACCATTGGTATTGATGGTATAACGTAACGTGTATAACGTTTCCAATATATAAACCCTTTACTATATACATATAATATAACACTTGGCTATCTCTTCTCTCTATCCTTCTGTATATCGTAATGAACCTCCTCTAAACTTCCCAGTTAAATGACAATGATCTCTAACTAATGCATGTTGTTTGACATATATAGACTACAAATAGATAGATAGAATAGTGTCACGTTTACCCAAACACACTACCAGGCGGCGCTGCTAAAGGTGAACTTTTGAAACTATGTTCTACAATTTCAACCGGTGTTGGCCAAAACTATCTATCTTGAATTGTACGATTCATGTATTATGCTATTATCCTTTTTAAACTGCATTTCTGTAGTTAATTCCTAGATTGTCATCCCAATTAATAACAAGTTGTTGCCATTTTTATGTAAATAGCATAACACATATCAAATTAATAGACGGTATTTATCAAATTTCATTTATAATATTCCTTACACAATCACCGTTTTGCCAGTCACTCACCAGGTGGCGTATTGTATTGTTTACTTGGGTCCGTGTCAGTGTCACACATTTAGGACCACTTCGGTATAAAATCAGCTGTAATCTAAATTATGTTAACAGTGTTGCATGGATATATAGTGTAGGTAGGTATGTGCAAACATTAATGTACACATTGTCGCTATCTTATTTAGCATTTGCAAGAGAATGCAATTTTCAGTAACATATTGGATGTCGCATTGACTAATTTTAAATAACACATGCAAATCATGCATGTGAAGTTTGGTTAAAACTGGCAAAGCAGTTTCTGAGAAGTCATTTGAAGCAATTGTTGATGATGATTTGACGGAGGAAAGACAACATGATCACAATAGCTCACCTTATGAGCCTTCATCTCAGGTGAGCTAAAAAGGCGATGTTCTGTTATGGTCATATAACATTATTGCATTTCCATAGGCTACATTATAGCATTTTGGCTTTCAACCTCTATTTCTAAATAAGACTTGAAAAAAACTAACTTTTCTTAAAGAAATATCTTAGGTATTCTCAAAAGTGACCAGCAAATTGGGGGGTAATGTAATGTTTTCTGCCTCTAATACTTCACTGAAGGTAGACAGCCCCAGAGTGGCAGTAAATAAATTGTACTTTTTGTAAATATACCCTCAGTACAATTTTATCAATAAAAATTCAAATTTCAATCAAAATATTCTAAACGAACCTCTTTTATGATGGAAATATAATATTTTGATGTTTTATGTGATTTGTTATGATTTGGGTAATTTAATCCAATCAGAATCTACCTTACAATTTGACATAAAAAGCAACTTCGTGCTATTGTAACCATCAGCGTGGTATATTTATGCCTGCCACCAACACAGACGTAGGTGTAATATTATTTGGAACGGAGGAGCAATATTGTTAAATTGATTTTAGAAAACTTCTCATTTTATTGCTTAAATGGTTAAGCTTTTTGTGACTGCTCTACTGCGAGTCTGTTCCGGGGTTTAAGCCAATCTAACACAGATGACCTGACTCACTGTTAGAAGGTAACCCTTTTATAACATGTATGAAATTATTTGTTTGCAGAATCTAAGCACATTGACAATAAGACAGTGTTTTACACTACTAGTATACCGTTTCAAGAAAGAAAGAACACAGAGTGTTATAGCATCCCTTCTGCCAAGATGCTTGAGAATTTTCTGTCCGGCTCCCCTCTACAAACGTCTCTAGTTGGACTGGTTGTTGGTTTGGTTGCATACTGGTTTATAAAAAAACACAGAAGCAAGTTACCTCCAGGGCCCATGGCATTACCTCTGATTGGGAATCTTCACCGTAAGTTACTAAGTCATAAAAATCTATTTTAGAAGGTTTATATGATTTAAACTTTGTTCGTGAACTAGCTTAATATATGTCTTTATGGTGTGTTACTGTCTGAATTGGGTCATACATGTACAATATCAAATGATTAACTTCACTTGGTGTTATAACGTCAATTACATGTGTCTAGGGGTAATGGCCTTGTTGATTCAATATATATAAAGAAATTATTGAAATCGGTCACATATTTTAAAAATAATGACATTTAAAATTTGTAATTTTACCATGTCGAGTCTATGACGTTGGTATTGACGTTGGTGACTTCACCGTTTTCAAACGGCATTGTCATTATCATTATCGCTTTTTGGCCCTGCTGTGCGAGAGCCGAAATGCGATAATGAGTCTCGAGACTTCATTATACAAAATGTTTAATAGCACGTGTGTTACCATATTAAGGTAGGCATGTAATAAATATAGATAGTATAGTGCCAGTAGTTAACATAACATTTGGTATTATGGATAGTATAGTGCCAATAGTTACCATAACATTTGGTATTATGGTGTCAAGAGTTAATGGCCTTGTTGCGTCTAGAGTTTATGACATTGTTGTTTTCAATAGTTAATGATATTATGTTGCCAATAGTTAACCTTACTTTTGGTATAATGGTGTCAGGAGTTAATGTTATTATGGTGCCAAGAGGTAATGGCATTGTTGTGTCGATAGTTAATGGCGTAATTGTTCCGAAAGTTAATGGCGTATTGTGAAGAAATAATGGTTTATGATGTCATGAGTTAATGACATTATTTTGTCAATAGTTAATGACAGTATGGTGCCAAGTGTTAATAACATGATAATACACACTGTCAACGAAGTTGGAAGTGAGTACTGATTTGAGCTTGTCCGTCCATCCGTCAAACTGTAGACCAAAATAATATGTGTTTAACAATTTATTTTAAAGTGGATTATTTTAATATTTGGCCAGATGACTTAGCATGATGTGAAAATAATAGCAACGATTTATTGTTCGTTTATTTGTCCGTTTGATTTTTCAACTTAAAACATATCTAGAAGAAATATTCGTGTGTGTCAACTCGTCATTCACTTTTCGGTGGATTTGTTTTTAGCTCTACTGGCCAAGGGCCAGCAGAGCTTATGGGATGGTGTGTTGTCCGTTGTCCGTCCGTCCGTTAACTTTTGCTTGTGTACACTCTAGAGGCCACATTTCTGATGCAATCATCATGAAACTTTGTCAGAATGTTTGTCTCAATGAAATCTCGGTCAAGTTCGAAAATGGGTCATGTGGGGTCAAAAACTAGGTCACTAGGTCAAATATTGGAAAAACCTTGTGTACACTCTAGAGGCCATATTTTTGACCCGAGCTTAATGCAACTTTGTCAGAATGTTTGTCTTAATTATATCTTGGTCAAGTTTGAAAATGGGTCACATGGGATTAAAATCTAGGTCACTAGGTCAAATACTTGAAAAACATTGTGTACACTCTAGAAGCCGTATTTCTGACCCAATCTTGATGAAACTTTGTCAAAATGTTTGTCTTAATTATATCTTGGTCAAGTTCAAAAATGGCTCACATGGTGTTAAAAACTAGGTCACTAGGTCAAACTTTGAAAAACCGTGTGTACTCTCTAGAGGCCATGTTTTTGACCCGATCTTGAGGAAACTTTGTCAGAATGTTTGTCTCAATGAAATCTCGGTCAAGTTCAAAAATGGGTCATGTGGGGTCAAAAACTAGGTCACTAGGTCAAATACTTGAAAAAACTTGTGTACACTCTGGAGGTCATATTTGTTACCCAATCTTGATGAAACTTTGTCAAATTGTTTATCTTAATTATATCTTGATCAAGTTCAGAAATGGGTCACATGAATTTAAAAACTAGGTCACTAGGTCAAATATTGGAAAAACCTGGTGTACACTCTAGAGGCCATATTTTTGACCCGAGCTTGATGCAATTTTGTCAGAATGTTTATCTTAATTATATCTTGGTCAAGTTTAAAAATGGGTCACATGGGGTTAAAAACTAGGTCACTAGGTCAAACTTTGGAAAACTGTGTGTACACTCTAGAGGCCATATTTTTGACCCGATCTTGATGCAATTTTGTCAGAATATTTGTCTCAATTATAGCTTGCTAAAATTCGAAAAGGGGTCACACAGGGTCGAAAACTAGGTCACTAGGTCAAAAACTTGAAAAACCTTGTGTACACTCTAGACGCCATTTTTTTTTTCATTAGATCTTTATCAAACTTTACCAGATTGTTAATGTCAATAACAGCTCGGTAAAGTTTGTTTTTAGCTTATGGGATGGTGTGTTGTCCGTTTTCCGTCGTCCGTCGTCCGTTAACTTTTCTTGTGTACACTCTAGAGGCCACATTTCTGATGCAATCATCATGAAACTTTGTCAGAATGTTTGTCTCAATGAAATTTTGGTCAAGTTCAAAAATGGGTCATGTGGGGTCAAAAACTAGGTCACTAGGTCAAATACTTGAAAAAACTTGTGTACACTCTAGAGGTCATATTTGTTACCCAATCTTGATGAAACTTTGTCAAATTGTTTATCTTATTTATATCTTGATCAAGTTCGGAAATGGGTCACATGAAGTTAAAAACTAGGTCACTAGGTCAAATATTGGAAAAACCTTGTGTACACTCTAGAGGCCATATTTTTGACCCGAGCTTGATGCAACTTTGTCAGAATGTTTGTCTAATTATATCTTGGTCAAGTTTGAAAATGGGTCACATGGGGTTAAAAACTAGGTCACTAGGTCAAATACTTGAAAAACCTTGTGTACACCTAGAAGCCGCATTTCTGACCCAATCTTGATGAAACTTTGTCAAAATGTTTGTCTTAATTATATCTTGGTCAAGTTCAAAAATGGGTCACATGGTGTTAAAACTAGGTCACTAGGTCAAACTTTGGAAAAAACGTGTGTACACTCTAGAGGCCATATTTTTGATCCGATCTTGATGCAATTTTGTCAGAATATTTGTCTCAATTATAGCTTGCTAAAGTTCGAAAATGGTTCACACAGGGTCAAAAACTAGGTCACTAGGTCAAATACTTGAAAAACCTTGTGTACACTCTAGAGGCCATATTTCTGACCTGATCTTGATGAAACTTTGTCGAAATGTTGTCTTAATTATATTTTGGTCAAGTTCGAAAATGGGTCCCATGGGGTCAAAAGCTAGGTCACTAGGTCAAATACTTGAAAAACCTTGTGTACACTCTAGACACCATGTAGTACGACTCGATTCATCAATGGTATAACAGCCAGTAGAGCACTCTTGTTGTATAATGCTTGCTGACTACGTAGGATGTGAAGATGGTTTTTGATTTGATTATTTTTACATGAGTTATTGCACTTAGATTTGTTAACATATATAGAATAGAGAATACTCTTGTGAGTCTAACTCCTCATTCATTTTATGTGGACTGTTTTAATATTTGGCATAGTGGATAGTGAAGGAAAATGTTTATTGTTTGTTTATTTTTTATACGAGTTATCGCTTTCCAGTCCCCCACCGGTCCCGGGGGGGTGGCGGTGGACTATAGGTTTACACGTCGTCCTTCCGTCCTTCCGTCCGTCCTTCCGAATGCTTGTACGGGCCATATTTTCAATACTATAAGACTTTGAGATGTCAAACTTGGTATGTGGATACATCTTGGGATAACGGTGTGTCGCGTACCAAAATAAGGTCACTGTGACCTTGACCTGTGACCTCTGTCATAGAAAATGCTTGTCCAGACCGTATTTTCAATACTATAACAGAGATACCAAAATTGTTATATGAATACATCTTGGAATAGCGGTGTTTCGCGTACCAAAATAAGGTCATTGCCACCTTGACCTTGACCTGTGACCTCTGTCATAGAAAATGCTTGTCTGGACCGTATTTTCAACACTATAACACTTAGAAGTACCCAACTTGGTATGTGGATACATCTTGGGATATCGATGTGTCGCGTATCAAAATAAGGTCACTGTGACCTTGACCTGTGACCTCTGTCATAGAAAATGCTTGTCCAGACCGTATGTTCAATACTATAACACTTAGAGATACCAAACTTGGTTAGTGATTACATCTTGGGATAGCGGTGTGTCGCGTACCAAAACAAGATCACTGTGACCTTGACCTGTGACCTCTTTAATAGAAAATGCTTGTCTTGACCGTATTTTCAATACTATAACACTTAGATATACCAAACTTGGTATGTGAATACATCTTGGGATATCGGTGAGTCGCGTATCAAAATAAGGTCACTGTGATCTTGACCTTGACTGTGACCTCTGTCATAGAAAAAGCTTGTCCGGGCCGTATTTTCAATACTGTAACACTTAGAGATACCAAATTTGGTTAGTGATTACATCTTGGGATAGCGGTGTGTCGCGTACCAAAACAAGATCACTGTGACCTTGACCTGTGACCTCTTTAATAGAAAATGCTTGTCTGGACCGTATTTTCAATACTATAACACTTAGATATACCAAACTTGGTATGTGAATACATCTTGGGATATCGGTGAGTCGCGTACCAAAATAAGGTCATTGTGACCCTGACCTTGAGCTTTGACCTCCATCATAGGAAATGTCTGGAAAATGCTTGTCTGGGCCGATGGAGGACTATGGATTGCCCTGCAATTCGTATTGCTCTTGTTGAATTACGTTTACGTATAACATGGAGAGGGAATCCTTGTGGGATTTACTACTTATTCATTTCCCTGCAGATTGTTTTCATATTTTGCCTGATGATAGAAGATGTAATTGTGATCATAAAGCAAAACTATATTGGTTCAATAAAGTGAAGAGGTCAAAGTGACAGTTCTAGTTTTGTCAATAGTTAATTGTATTACAGTATCTGATGCCAAGATAATGGACTTGTTGAGGCAAATGTTCAGTGCCTTATTGTGTCGATTTAATGGCATTGGTGCGTCAATATTTCCACTTAGCTGTGTATTTAATGAATATAAATTTAGCTCTTTGAGAATCAAATAAAGTTCATCAAATATTTAAGTTTCACAGAAATATGCTGTACATAGTTGATTATGTTTATGATTACATTTTTCTTTAAATAAATGTCTTATCTCCACAGAAATAAAAACAAGTGCTCTACATGAACAGATTTTTAAAGTATGGTCAAAAAAATATGGCCCAGTTGTGTCTGTGTATTTAGGTAAGTTTCAATGATTTTCGTTTTTATATGCTCCCACAAAAACTCATGAATGTCTAATTAATATGGACATCAATAACATTATTGAACCCCTTTACTAATTTGAAGCTGTAACAACAGAGACCGATTATCCCAAGTGTTTACGACTCTGTGGCTGAAGAACTCTTGCCTTAGACTGCGGCAAGTTTGCAGTTTCACTATGTTGAAAGAGAACTTTGTGTAGTTGACTCGGTATTTATTTGGAAGAACTTGCTGCAATCTACACCTTCAACGTTGCTTATGATGTCAAAGGGTTGCTTATGATTTCAAAGGTTTCTATATATCAGATATCCCCTCCGTACATAGCAACATGTTTTATGCACTACATCAGTATTGCAGTAAACTGAACATTCTAACTCACCAAAAGTTTCGATTGGTTGACGTTCATACATTTGTGACTATTACATTAGATATATTTCAATGTTTTTGTGAGTGAAACTGTCAAAAGCAATGAAATGTGTTAGGAACGAGTTGACTAGTATTGCAAGTTTGACTTTTGCGACATATATCAGTGGGTTAACGGTCGCCAGTACATTAGTTGATTTTTGCGACTGTACATTAGTTGTTTAACGATCGCAAATCATGTTTAACGTCTCTGCTTACGCGTTGCTATTAAACAAAAAAATTACGACCATTAATCTAATGATATAGTCGCATATTAAAATTATAAATCCTCTACACTGTAATATACTGAGCAAAATAAATTTAGGAGATAATCCATAGACGAGATATAGCCGTGTATGTTCGAGGTCAATGATAAAGTAGAGACTTATATATGACCAATAATAATGCTACAAAGTCATTTGTAAACAAAGTAGGTGATAACAATAAAGCAATTAACAGGAACATGCTTTAAAAGCTTATCAAAAATCGTCCTCGTTTCAATGAAAAGGGAGGTAATTTTACAATTACAGAATTTGAAATTTTTTTGTTTGAGAATATCAATCGGTTGAGAATATATTCCAACGGGTTTTTAACAATGACAGAATATACGTTTGTATAATGAAATATGTTGTTTTTAATATATGGGAGGTAATTCTGATACTTCGCTTAGAAAATAACAAATTACAAAAACAGTGAAAATCACATCTTTATCTAGCATTTCCAATATCTTCAAACAATTATATCAATGTTCATATGCTTAATATATGTCCCTAAAAAGTCGTGCTAAACTTTTCTTGTTTAGTATATAAACCTATGGGGAAAAAAAGAAGGCTATTTTTTTAGGGTAATCTATATATTTTATTATAAACACAGAGTAGCTTTTCCTTTTTTAGCTCGACTATTTGAAGAATAAGAGCTTATGTAATCACCCCGGCGTCGGCGACCCACATCAAGGTTTGCGTGTAAGCTGTGTTTAAACGTCTATGTCTCTTACATTTCTTATCCTAGCACAACCAAATTTGGTCATGGGCTTCCGTATAGCATTATCTTAAGGGCTGCATGAGCAATTTTTGTTCCTGTAAACCATGGGCTCCCATGGAACCCAAATTATGATAGCCCTTAAAGTGTGTCCATTTCACATCTCATTTTGCGTGTAAGCTGTGTTTACAGGTCTATATCTGTTACATTTCTTGTCCTAGCTCAACTAAATTTGGGATTTGGTTTCCTTATGTGTTGTTTGGTCAATTCTTACACATAAAGCTATGTTGCCCCCCCACCTGCCCCGCACCACCACCTCCCACTTCCCTGCCCCCACTAGTACGTACTTAAGCTGTTAAGGAGGCTCCCTCCTCCTCGCCCGGCCCCTGATCCCCCCATCCCCCACGGCCCTTTTTTATATGTTTCTTTTTACATATTTCTATGTTGTTTTGGTCAATTATTACATTATAGCTATGTTGCCCCAACCCGCATTCACCCCCCCCCCCCCACCCCCACCCCCACACACACACACACACACACATACTTTATATAATTTGGTTTTGTTTCCTTTAATTCAACATATGTATGTACTACAGTAGATAGTATTAATTATAAATTCTTCCGGATCTAAGTCAAAGACATTTTTACCAGCCACTTGTAATAAATATTTACGTTTTACGTTTTATAAGAAAGTACTTTTTAAAACTCGGCGCACGATGTCCTTTTGTAAAGCGGTAAAACACGAACTATTTGATACCCAATGTTGTATATGACATGACGCTATGACGTCACATAATGTTTTGGCGCAAAATGACGCGATTTTATGATGTATTGCTTAAAATTTGTCTGATGTCGTGGCGGTTTTATGTCCATCTGAATTTTCTTTCTATTTTTGTTTTTACATATTTGACTGCAAAAATGTAAACGAATTTTAAACTTGTCCCCATCCATATAAGATTCATATAAGAGTAACAAGTTATTTTTAAAGAATGGGAACTCGTTTACACTGTATGCAATTGATGCAGGTCCAATGCTGGTTGTGTTTGTCAACAACATAGAGACAGCCACGGAGGTCCTCGTGAAGAAATCAACAGACTTTGCCTCCAGGATGAAGTTGCCGTCAGGTGAGTACATATGATATATATCAGAGTCCCCTGGACTAAAAGTATTATTATTAATATAATAAAAATGATAATGATAATAAAAGTAAATAATAAAAGAGCCAATTGAAAAGCGCGCCATTGCAAATCTGCAAAAGAAACGACATAGCCATATCACCGCTTACAAAAACGGAAGATTGCATCATGGGTAAAATATTTGAAAATCTAAATATCGGTTCTTTTTTTGGTACAACAAAGAAGGGAATAAAATTGTTTTATATCTACATTAGGTCCAATGTTATTACACCCCGGTATCCGTATAATATCAACGCGGGTCGAATAAGATCAAACGTGTGAACGGGAAAGACGCGCCATATTACAGGCACTGTCATTTATTTAAATATTATATAAGTTATATAGTTAATTTTTGCTTTGTTAGATTCCTTGAATATTTTTCTTCACATCCATATCTAATGTTACTCATTTTAATAGTGTTTTAAGCAATTGTATCCGTTTTGAAACGAACGGATCGGACAAATCCGTGTCAGTAGTTGACATTTCGTCGAATTTTCAATTATACCGTCATTTTGACACGATAAGAAGGACATGCACATGTAAAACATTCATTATATTAGTCAGTGTGTCTTTATTGTGTCCCTTAATACTAACTAAGGGTTTTAAGTCTGGCGTTTTGTGAGAGAGGGGTCCTAGAAAATGGATAAGTCTTAAGGCCCCTTTACACAGGGCTGCGACCTTTGTGCCACCTTTGAGCGACCAAAAAATGGCCAGGACGCTCAATGGTCGCCTAAACCCAGAAAATCATGTTTCTATGTAACTGCTCCAGCGATCCTTCTGCCTCCCTTGAACCACCAAAAATGCAATTTTCGGGCATTTTCATGGCGATCTACGAACGACCTGTGCGTCCACTGAGCCACCGGCCTGCCTCCCCTGTGCTTCACCTGTGCAACCTACGGCAACCAATGCGATTATAGGCTACATAGGCGACCCCGAGCAATGTTTGGGCAACCATTGAGCCTCCTCTATGCCTCCTCTGTGCCATCATCGGCGACCAACGGCAACTAACGGCGATCACTGGACGACCATTCAGCCATGCTTCTGCATCCTAGGCGAACCTTGAGCATTGTTTGGGCGACCCCTGGCGACTGCTGGGCAACCTGGAGTGCCTGGGTATATATATGCCCTGATTCTGGCGCTTTTCCATCACTTTCATCCTAGCTGCCAAGGTGAGAACATCTCCAGAAGATAAAGATTTTAGGATGAACAACCAACTCCTCTTGCATACTGCCAACTTACAAGGTCACCAAACATTTGTGTCGAGCTGTTCACCATTCAGCGTCTGCAAACACAATGAAACACTGCAGGTACCAGCCCTCTATTTATAGGCACGCTGAGGAGGCACTACAGGTAGCTCAAAGAAGGCAGAAGGGAGGCAGAAGCATTGCCATGGTGGCTCAAGGGTTGCCGTGTTCGCCGAATGGAGGCACAGCGGTCGCCACAGTCATCGTTCAATGCACGCTATTGGTCGTCCAAAGGAGGCACAAGGGAGGCACAAAGGAGGCAGAAGCATCGCCCAGATTGACGGGAAAATTTGCAGCAGAACGCATCTATTACCTGGCGACCATTGGGCGATAACTGTGCCGCCATTCTGCAACCACGGTTATGCTTGTGCCTCCCTTCTGCCTCCTTTGAGCCACCTTTGAGCAACCAACCTCCTCGGCGACCTTTGTGCGACTGTTTTGAACATGCTCAAAAATTCACGGCGACCATGGCGTCCATGGCGATGTCTGAACCTCCTGTGTACCACCTTTGAACGACCTAGGCAACCATTCTGCCTCATTTTAGCCTCCAACGACGACCTTTATTGTCGCACACGGGAGGCACAAAGGTCGCCATCCTGTGTAAAGGCCCCATTACGACGGCCATAGATAAGTACCAACGTTATGTAATAACATTGAAGGATAAGTACCAACGCATTTCAGAAATATAGCTCTTTCATGTTGTAACTTCATCAGAACAGGAAATTTAAGCTGAATTGTGCAACAAAGCTCTGTCTAACTAGGTTTTTTATACACTGTATTATATACTTTCGGTGCAAGTGGTATGGAGAAATTCGTTTGCTACTTCTGCACTGAAAGATTTGATATTTTATCGGAAATAATTAAGCACTGTGTAATTTATCACGAAAACGAGGTAGTATAGTACAAAGAACAGACTCTCGATGAAACATCTGGTGTACTAGGATACAGAACAAAAATCCACACAAATATAATACCAAAAGAAGCAGATCACGACAGTTTTTCTTATTTGTTTAGTTAAAAATCATAGTTTAAATAAACCATTTGATCTCTGTGCATTCTCAACATACACACCGTCTTAGAGAGTCCTAAACTGAGGTAAACATGGATCATCTTTAGCTTAGGTGTATAACTTTCTCCAGTAGCAAGGTATGTGAATAGATTCCATAACTTGGCATAAGCAGCCACCCCGCCCCCGCTCTCCAACCCGCTCCCCCACCCCATCCCCCTCTTGCACACACACGAGGTTGTAATAATTCCGTTTGATGAAAAGTTCTGTTATGAGCAGTGAACATACTAAGATTTAAATATTAACTTATTTATCTCAATTATTTATCTATTAAAATGTTTACAAAAAAACGCAGTTGGAGAAGATTAACAAAGGGGAGTAATCATGTAATTTATTAGAACACGTATATATGTAACCTACTCATTTCCTAGCAATATTCATGTACCTTATTTATTTCAATAACAGTTATGTATTGGACGCGAGCACAACTGCCTATTGAATACTCTTTGGCTCAAATAGTCTCGGAGCCAATTAAGATAACATTGTTCTGATACGCTTTCAATTTATTGAATGATGTGTAACGGACCATCAACACAATATAGGTTATTTAGAGCTACACCAGAGAGACAGGAATGATGCATATGAATGCGGGAATCTGCCCTACTGTAACTATCGAATAGATTCCAATGGTTCCAATGGTTATTTAACATGCTTGGAGGATAGACTGAAACTGAACCGCTTGTTAACGTTCCCGTCCGACGGAGA
Source organism: Cyrtodaria siliqua (assembly GCA_037043455.1). Taxonomy (NCBI): domain Eukaryota; kingdom Metazoa; phylum Mollusca; class Bivalvia; order Adapedonta; family Hiatellidae; genus Cyrtodaria; species Cyrtodaria siliqua. Next base: position 37,329 of record JAWPHD010003675.1, read on the forward strand.
GGCTGAGGGAAAGTTTCTTGCCCAATAACGCACCGACGAAAGTCAGTGACAACGGCCAGGCTTGAACCTGGGGCTTCCAGTTACAAGTCCAATGTGCTATTCACTTGGGCACGCCAGCCCCGATGCGCTAACAATATTACATTAGTTGAAAAATATAACCGAATATATATGGATATGCCGAGATTTTAGCTTACAATTCCGAATTCCTTTTATTACAGATGTTCTATCTAAATTCTATTATTACTTATTCCCGGTGGGATCACGTCCCGGGTTTTTCAACCGCACTCCCTCTTAATACCGGCAAATTACTGGGAAAATATGCCATCAAGTAAGGGAAAACACTATCGGTAAGTACCTTAGAAGCTAGAAGCTTACAGGGGTATCATATAAGAAAATAAATACGTGTCTGCTGTTATTGACGCCCGTTTTAATACTTCGTTTGATCTTATCAGAGCAAATGTTTAGCCGTCGTAAGACTTATCCACTTTCTGGGAACCCTCTCTCACCAAAGGCCAGATTGAAAACCCTTGGTTAGTATTAAGGGACCAAATAAAAACAAAATGACTAATAATGATTTTTTTACATGTGCATGTCTTTCTTACCTTGTCAAACTGACTGTAAAATTGAAAAATCGACGAAATGTCAATTGTTGGCATGTATTTTTCCGATCCGCCCAGTTCAAAACGGATAAAATTGCTTAAAACACTACTAAAATGAAAAACATAAGATATGGATGTGAAGAAAAATATTCAGGGAATCTAACAAAGCAACAACTAACTATATAACTTATATAATATTAAAAGAAATGACAAATATTGAGCGTGCCTGTAATATGGCGCGTCTTTCCCGTACCCGCGTATGGCCTTATTCGACCGCGCTTGATATTATACGGATACCGGGGGTGTATTAAGAATGAGACAATAAATGCATATATTTCTCTGTTTACAGTTGACTTATTCACACAGGGAGGTAAAGATATTGCTTTTGGACAATATGGTCCGACATGGAAACTTCACAGAAAAATTGCATCTAAAGCACTCAGGTAAATATTTTTTGTTTTTGTTTTTGATAATTTTATTCAGACACTTGTGTACATACATACATTATATAAATACGTGTACATGCATACATGATATAAATACAAACACATTTAAGGCAAAAAAATGCATATAAGAATACATTCGATGAAACTAGATTGAGAAGAACAGACATGGAATGAAATCTGTACAAACTAAAGTAACATTAATATACACCTTTAAAGCATCAGTATTAAAAGGTGGAATAAACGTTGTGAATGTTATGGTTTAATTGTTAAAGATATTATTCACAGTGTTCCATGTAATAGATAGAGTCTGGTCTCAGCGAGTTGGCTTATTTAAACACCGAGACGGGCGTAGATAACCAACGAGATGAGACAGACTCTATCTTTTTTGTAGCATGGTGTACTTAGTAACACTGTGACGTCATAGTGACCGTATTCTAAATTCCAATATCCGGTAGTTGTAGTACGGTGTAGCCAAGCCCCTTTAGTTACCCTAAATTAAAGGATTTAATGCTCTGCATCCATCAAAGGAAATGTCACCGACCATGCTTCAACTCGCTTTGATAGCATTAGAGTTCTTTTCAGGGTACATATATAATGAGAATAATTCAAGGTGTTTATATTTCTTCAAATGCTCAATAAAAACGCCTCTTTTAATTAATCTGAGTACAAACCCCTACAGTTTAAACTTCCAAATTTTATATTACTCATTTATAATCTCTTACATAGTTAAAAAATAGTATAATTTGTAAAGATTTCATGCATGTTGAACTATATTTAATGTAAAGAATGTAACATGTGTTCAATCTGTTGTTCATAATTGTTGGACTACATGTACAATATAAATGATGGATTTTCATTGACCAAACAGTAAATTCTAAAAAAATAGTGTACACAACAATGTCCGATTTTTCTAATATGGCAACAACATTTTCTCCTCTGCATATCACACTTTGTACTCGTTCGTACTTTGGCTGTGTTAAAATCAGTGACTATGCCATGGATATGTCGCATATTTTAAATATTTGAATCAAAATGTTAACAAGGTAGGTCCTAAAATGGTAATACTATCTGCTTAGTTTAGATCAAATCAAAAATGTGGTTAGTATAATATATATGTTTCTATCTAGCACTAGATTGCCTATTGATCTATATTTGTCTAGCCGTTTTTGAAAAATAATATCTATATCGGACAAACATAATCGTATTGATAATTAAAGGCATTATATCTACACAACATTACCATAGCATTAATAATACACGATATCAGCTAAATTTTATTTGTGTTGCATATCAAAATTGTTAAAATAAATATACTATGATATCAAAGTGCCAAAGTGCTCACAGCGAGTACACCAACGAAAAAACATATTTAATTGTCTATTTTCAAGCCCCAATTTTTTTTACAGGAACAAACATTATATCGGACAAACAGTAACAAAATCATATTGACACTTAGAGAAATAACATTACACTCAACCCGTGCTTTCTTTCAAGTTATAACGAAATGTATATCAACAAACAGTAGCACATATTAATTATCAAAAAAAATATGTATATATATTTACACAACTTTAATACTACACGAGGCCAGCTACCGAAGTTATCAAAATACTCCACTGTAAATAGCTAACGGTTACAATGACACCTTGAACATCTACTATTATTATTATAATTGTTATTGTTTTTATTGTTATTGTTGTTGTTATTATTATTATTATTATTAAGTAGCATCTAGGTATATACGATTCACATATTACCTAATGCTGATTCATGTTGCTCTTCAACATATTAGTACAGACGTACACCCTTTTGTAAAACGATCTAGGTATTAACTATTTATGGAATAATGCCAATATAACGCATCTTCAACTATCGAAAATTATAGAGCGACTATATGACCAGTATTATCAGCAATGGTATTCGACATTAGCTACATCACCAAAGCTAAAAACCTACAAGAAAATTAAAAATAATATTGGATTTGAAAAGTACCTGAACTGTGTTGCAAACGAAAGGCATCGTATTTCTTTGACAAGACTAAGGTGTTCTGCCCATAAATTAGCTATAGAAGAAGGTAGATTTAAAATTGTAGAGAGATCTGAACGTAAATGTGTATTCTGTCAAATGAATGTAATTGAAGATGAATATCATTTTGTTTTAGTTTGTCCATGTTTTCGCGATATTAGAATTGAGTGTCTTCCTAAATACTATTGTCACTGGCCAAATTTACGAAAATTTAAATTGTTACTTACTTCTAGCCAGTCTAGTGTATTAAGTAAATTGGCAAAATATGTATATTTAGCGAATTTGAGACGTGAGAGTATAATAGATAATTAACGTGAATTATCGAGATCAACGTAATATTTATTATGATTGTAAACCATTATTCAAGTGTCTGTCTGAAACACATAGTTTTTGCCTACTGGCCTTAGACTTATTTTCCGAAGAATTGCTATTGTGTGAAACTGCTAGTGCGAGGACTGATAGCACGAGTTGTAAATAAGCTTGACCGAAATGTACCCACTGTACAAACAAATTATATGTATAGAGTTGTTTTGTTTTCTCACTCTCTTTCTCTTTCTTTTTCTGATGATTTTCCCCTCTGTATTAGTTATGCCATATACTATTCGAAATTGTTTGTTTAAAATAGTAGGTGTAAGTGCTCTTTTGTAGCTTTACTCCATGATAGTATTATACATGCTCTTCTCAATGTAATGTAACCGCCTCATTGTAATAGCCGATGAACATTGTATGATGTTTATGCTGAATAAAATAATTGAATTGAATTGAGTTATAAAAGTACTTCATATCGAAACCACTAACAGTCACAATTACATAGATAGATATATCTATTAATGTTCCATCAGTTGTATTGCATACCATATACCGATACCTAAATCGCCTAATCAGTACATTTTTTAGTCCAAAGGTTTCACGCGAACACCGCTCAAATGCAAACATTACACCACCCAGGCAGTTTCGCACCGCCAAACCGGCCAGTGATTGAGTACAGTCCATTGCGCGAAACTGTCCGTGTACCGCACATATCGCCAAGCGGCGTTCACATGAACCACGGTACCAACAAACATGTTTGTGATGAATACCAATTACATCTATCACACCCTGTAAAATTAAATTAAAAGCTCAATTAGAAATCTAATTAATTACAGCGATCTCAGCTGGCACTCTTTCTAAATTATCATAACTATTTATGCTTATTATTACAACCACAATCGATTTAGTAAACTATTTAAGCATAAGCTCTACAAGCCCACAGAGTTTCATTTTTTCCAGAATGCTTATACATTCATCATGGAAAAACAAAACAAATATATTCAATGAATAACGTAAATCAAGCTTAAACATTAGTACTATTTCGTTGCATAATGTAGTCATGCCAACAGTGTCGTATACAAATATTTAACCTTTAGTAAATACATATACGCATACAAATCATATTTATTCTATTATCGACTGACAGGAACAGTCTCCATGCACAGTACTGACCGACGTAATCACCTTTCTCAAAAATGGCCGACATGGTCCAGTAAATATCACTTGGTCGCTTTGTCACGTGGTTTTGTTTACATTATATAGTCTGACAGCTATCAAAAATGTATATATATAAATATATACTACATATACTACTCCCAAAGCATGGGTCATTTATTAGCGCTATGATATTTTAGAAATTGACAAAACCATCGTGACAGAGAGATAAAGTATATATGGTGTCAGACCGTCAGACCGGTCAAAATCAGCCCATTGAACACAATGCAATATAGGCTATATTCGGAGATCAGTCACAAGTTCCACAACATTCGTTCGCTTAAATACACTTTTATTCTGTGTATTAAACACATTTGGCTAGCAAACGGTCCCATATCTGGAATAAAACACCGATTCAGTTTTTCAACATGTCGCGTCATTCATTCACACTATGCGCATTTTGAAATAAACATCTGTCAAAACCACATCTCTACCTAACCTCTGTGCTCATACTCTCCAAAGAAATAATCCTGACAAACACAGTAAAATACTTACTATTCATGACAACAGACATACTACTTTAACCGCAGGTTAGATTTAACAATGAAATAGAAACTAATCTTGGGAAAAACACATGCAAACTAGAAACTTTGGATTCTTTCAAGGAACTATTTCAGCACCCTACGACCCGGAAGTATTTCCTGACTGGTCTGACACCATATAGCATTGATATAAGTCAACGATTGTAAGTCAACTGAATAAATGAAGCTATAGAAAATAGGTCGTACATAATCTCAACTCAAAAGGCACGCTATTAACGTAGTGAGGTCAGCACGTGCTTCAAATGTAAATATACGCTAAGTGACAGACCAGTTTATCAATGAAGACACGTGCATTTTATCGAATGTTAAGTTTTGATTATGTAGTAAATCACGTGCGGCAGTATGATTACTACTAACAAATGTGTAGTAAATATTACAGAGGTTCCACTGTCTGTGCCTATACTTGTAAATGAATATATATGGTATATATAGTTTGGACAAAAGTTCAATATTGAATAATATACGTTGAGTATTTCCGTATACTTGTTAACATAATTACATATATATATTTTATATTTTGTAATTCAAATCAATGTTTATATATAAAAGTATATATAATGTTAATCACGTTTTCTGTGAATAGACCTGGAATATGTATTTAGTTATAAAGTCGAATAAATAAGCAAGTATTAGTCTATATCAAGGGTTCCGATAAAATGAAAGAATGACAACGGGAGCATATACTATATTTACGTTATGCTGGTCAGCCGTCAATCAGCTATGTAAAGTAAAACACAAAGGTACACAAAGGTATTAGTGGAACAGTACCTTTAATAGCTGTTGCGTCTGACCAGGTATTGTAAATAAACAAACAATGCATCAAAAGCGTCTGCCCCATTGCTTCGATCTTACCGAAAAGAAAAGAAAGAAAGAAACGAGGACGATGCGTTTTTGATTGATATTACTATGGTTGATATATAAATGTTACAGTAAAGCGTCAGTAGAAATAACTGATATTATTAAGAACTGTGAGTTGGATGTAATTATTCTCATGTAGAAGACGGACGTAACAGTTCGTAGTACCAATCGGGGTTGTTATCAACAGCAGATGCAATAGTTTGTGTATATTATATGTGTTACTGGTTACTGTTGTCTTTTCATTAAGCACGTATTTAACGGTCTTTCTTGCATTTAAGTACCACAAAAGGGTAATCGCGAACATACACTAGCTTGTGGTTACGTTTATCGTCATTTGACATGTTCCGCCTTCGAATTAACAACTCGGCCCTGAGCTTGGATAAATCTGGTGGTAGATCGGGTACCACGCTAAACCCAGATCCCGCTTTCAATTTCCGCATTCCAGCCTCCAAAACAGCGTCGCGATCGATCAAATTATTGAAGAGGACAATTATGTTGCGCCGAGAGACATCTCAAGTTGGTAGTCGGTGGACGGCCTGATACATCATACTTTGTACTCGTTCCTTTTCATTTTTAGGAACTCAAACATGAAGGCTGATTTAAACATATTTTATTGCCAATATATAATCGCAAAAGGGTTGGGCTACACGTTCTTACAACATTAGTTAATGCCCTTCCCGACAAAATAGTATACACACAAAGTTGCACAATTACATAGGTAAATATATATAACTTGCACATAATATCATGATTAGAGAAAAGGTAGTGAGAAAGAAAAACTAAGAACTAGTGAAGAAAAAAGGAAAAAAGAAGAAGTATAGAGATTGTGTCAAGTTCGAAAGAAGAGAGTCAATCAGCATGAGTTGCAAAAGTAAATCTAAATCTAGGCAAATCTCTTATGTACATTTGCACTGCTTCGAAGAGAATTTGATTATCGTCATCCGACAAGTGTTCACGACCAAAAAGTATTGTATTTAAATGTAATGGGTGAAATGTACGAGTTGACTGAAACAAACGAAGCCGTTGTGTACGAAATAAGTTACAGTTGAAAAAAAAGTGTTCAGCGTCTTCTACTGCAGAACCTCAATCGCAAGTGTATGATTCTCGTAAATGGTTTAAATAAAGATCATTATTAAGGTTACTGCAATAATTTCGTATTCTGGCATGTAAAACAGCAAATAATCGTTGGCCAGTTAAGAAGTGTGTAAGAACATTTGAGCTTGGAAAAACAGAACTTAAAAGTTTCCTCTTGAACATCGATATAGATTCTGAATTGCGTATATCTATTAGTAAGTTGTTCCAGAGATTAAGAGATGAAGGTACAAACGAGTTATTAAATATTTCAGTTCTACGAACAGTAGTGGTATAATTATCACTATTTCGAAGGTTGTAAGAGCTCACTTGTCCTACCAATGGTGGGAACAGATTTGAAATATAGTTTGGAGTTGTTCCATTATTTAACTTTGTATACTGTAATAAGCTTTTGCAGTTTTCTCCTATCGGAAAGAAAAATCCATCCTATTTCAGCTAATAAATGATGTATGGATACAGAACGAGTTAGTCCAGTTACTATGCGGGCTGCTTCATATTGTAATTTTTCCAAAGTATCTTTTTCGTATAAGGTACAACCGTCCCATGTAATGGAAGCATACTCAAAGATTGGACGCATATAGGATAAATAAATCTGATTAAGTGTTCTTCGAGATACTTTATATTTAAGCATTCGCATTAATCCTAATACCTTTGTTGCGGAAGCAACAACATTTTTGATGTGCTCGTGCCATTTTCCATTATGACTAAGCGTTAAACCTAGATGTTTATGGTGATCAACAAATGTCAACTGGATATCATTAAGGTATAGAACTGGGAGACGATCATCTTCAGATAAAGAAAAGAACATTGCTTCTGTTTTATTGGGATTAAACTGGACAAGCCATTGGTTTGACCATTCAGTAATCATGTGTAAGTCGTGGTTTAAAATACCTTCCATGTCATCTATATTAGATGTGGAAATTGCTAACGAACTATCATCAGCAAATAAACGAGTAATACTAAGCATACTTTCAGCAATATCATTTACGTATATTAAAAAAAAAGGGGCCCCAGAACAAACCCTTGGGGAAACCCGGCAGTTACAGTTTTTAACGTTGATGATGAAGTTCCTACACACACTCTTTGCGATCGGCTTGAAAGTTAATCTGATATCCACGATAAAAAAGAGTATGATAATGGACCTTTGGAAACGGCCGAGCACGACACATACGAAACATTGCAGTCTCGGTTTGATTGAGACTGTTCATGAGCGATAGTGAAATATGCTAGCTACCGCTCACGTCCTCTAGCCCCGGGTTGATCAGAACTCAATATTAATAAAATCAATAGTACAAAAGTTTAACCATCCCGAAGATGGCATGCATATGGCGGTGGACATGGAGTATATGTCTTAAACTTACCATCAATACCATGTTGCTTTAATTTAAATAAGATACCTTTATGCCAAACACGGTCAAAAGCTCTAAATATATCATTAAAGACAATGCACGTACATTGTTTAGCATCGAATGCCTGACATATATGATGATACATATCGACAAGTTGGTAGGTTGTAGAATGACCCGGCAAAAAACCTGATTGGTTCTTGAATATAAGATCATGAATGTGTAGAAAATTATACACATGTTTAGAAACTATTCTTTCCATGACTTTGCCTACACAACTCAGCAACGAAATTGGTCTATAATTCATAGGAATACTAGGATCCGCTTTTTTGAAAAATGCCATTACCATTGCACATTTCCATAAGTCAGGGAAAACACATTCATTTAATGATCTGTGAAAAAAAAGTATATGTTACGGTTTTGAAATTGTATATACAGTTTCCTTCAGCATTTTATGACTAATTTCATCCTCCCCACATGCTTTGTTTATCTCTAAAATCTTAATAACATCTGCTATCTCGCTTTCTTCAATGAAAATATTTTTTAGTTTTTCACCATTTTTCGGTATAAAATTAGGAAGTTCAACATTTGAATCATCAACTGAAGCTATTGAAACAAAATAATCATTGAAGCAATTTGCTTTATCTTGGTCAGTTATTGAGAATGACGTATCGCCATTTGGTAATGTCGTTTTCAAAGGACGAATGGTTTCAGCGTTTTTATTTGACTTAATAAAATATTTCAAGAGTTTCCAATATTGTCGCCTGTCAGTGATACTGGATTCAGTAATCGTGTCTTCAATACTGCTGAAAAAGCGTTCTTTCGCATGTGTTTTAAGATTGTTGACTTTATTACGCAGACGTTTATAAGCGGTCAGGTCGACGAAAGACTGAGTGCGCGTAGCTTTTTTTTTCTGGCGATCACGCTGTCTCGAGACACGTCTGATTTCAGAATCATACCAAGGTTTATCATTTGGTCGAATTGTAACATTTTTAAAAGGGATCAATAATTTAACAAATTCTAAAAAAAAAATTGTAAATTGTTCGCAGGCTACGGTAGGTGAACCTCTGTATAAAATGGACCAATCAGCCTGGTGAATGAGATCGTTAAGTTTTACGTAATCGGCTTTTTTATAATTCCATACACGTCGGGTATAAGTCGGTCGGATATTATAACTGTATTGGATACGTAAGTATGTACCACAATGATCACTTATATCACGTGGTATATTTAAAATACCTGAATCGAAGGGTTTCAATGAATCTGATATGACAATGGGATCTAACAATGTAGAAGAATGATCTGTTACCCGAGTAGGTTCTGTTATTATATTTTTCTGCATTACATCCTTTAAATAATGGTTTTCTGTATTAAGTTGATTCTCATTTATATCACCAATTACGATGATATTTTCAGATATTTCAAATGCATGAAGGCTCGCACCCTGGTGTCCGTTGTTGTTGCGGGCTCTCTATTGCCCTCACCATCAATACCTCTAATAACAAGATTCCACTTGCGTCCCCACAGTTTCAAATTAAGGCGCTCTCGTCTCATCTCCTCGATTTTAGCCTCCACATCTGGTGTAGTGTTCGGAACTCATCGTTGGTATACTCCACGAAATTCTCCATGGTATCCACCTTTTCACGCACATTGTTCAAATCCGTCTTAATTTGCTCAACTTTTACATCAATCCGACTTTCCAGTGACATATGTAGTTTAGCAAAACAAACTGACAGGTCTTTAAAGTCTTTACACACATACTTTTCGGCCAATGTGTTGAGTCGTTCACTATCGCTTACTTGTGGAGCCGCCATTGCAAAACTCGTGGAAATCGTGCACGTGTATACGTATCAGTTAAACTGAAAATGTCCCAATAAATGCTCTTTCGCGTCAATTTTGAGGTTGACTTAATATCTGAATATGTAATTAAACACTTACAAGTCAATTTATCCAAAATCCTTTCCAATATATAGCCATTTTGTAATATAATTTCATAGAATAAGCACAGCCAACAAATTTACGTTTTCACTTACCGGAAGTTGTTGTTGTTCTCTCAGGTAAATATTGATTGCTGTATAAACAAATGAAACAGATTTATTGATCTGAAGTTTAAAAGGGGAAATATAGCGTGTCTTTTGAGTATATATTCGGAAATGTATGTATATAATATACAATCTGTTCAAATCTTACACTTATTGGTTGTCCCGTTTTCTCGCAGTAGCCAATTTTATCTCATAGCGCACACGCTTCGAGTTTCGCCCTGGTAAGTGTCACGTGATCCTGTGACGTCATTGGTACCAAACGATTAGAGGTGTCGCATTGAGTTAAATAGTATTGTCTATGTAGGATTACGTTTTATGGTACTTGGTAAAAATGCCGTGTGCTGTTGCTGGGTGAAACAGTTTGCATAAAGAAGGACAAGATAATAACCTAAGTTTCTTTCGTTTCCCTAATCGAGATAATGATAATATATTAAGATTTGAAGTGTGGGTAGACCGTTACCGAAAACAATCGCCCGACTCGTCGAGAAAGTGGGAACCTACGAAAGACGCGCGAGTTTGTACCAAACATTGTGAGTTGAATTCGTGGGAAGTCCATCCTTTGGTTTCATTATCTTTGAATTTGGAGAACAAAAGGCCATGCATATTAAAATCAATAGCGGTACCAACGATATTTGACTATAAAAATGAGAAGTGCATAACCCCGCCGTCTCCAAGCAAGTTGTATTCGCCTATTCGACGGCGTTGAGGCGGAAATTCATACATGAAATAATATGGGAAGCCATAACCGTCAAAATGTGGATATTTACAAACCATTCAATGACAGGTCATTTAATTCAACGTGAAGTCATTTGATGACGTACATATTGATTCGATGCGACGTGTAAACTCGGTTCATTCGTTACAAAGTGAATTGATACGGTTCAAAGTGAAATGATACGATGTAAAATGTCAAACCATACGACGCAAAGTCATTTGATGACGTACATATTGATTCGAAGCGACGTGTAAACTCGGTTCAATCGTTACAAAGTGAATTGATACGGTTCAAAGTGAAATGATACGATGAAAAATGTCAAACCATACGACTCAAAGTCATTTAATGACGTACATATTGATTCGATGCGACTTGTAAACTCGGTTCATTCGTTACAAAGTGAATTGATATGGTTCAAAGTGAAATGATACGGTATAAACTCGGTTCATTCGTTACAAAGTGAATTGATACTGTTCGAAGTGAAATGATATGGTGTAAAATTTCCAACCATACGACGCAAAGTCAATTGATGACGTACATATTGATTCGATGCGATGCAAACGCAATCCGTTCGACAGAAACTGATTTCATTACGTGCAAAGTGAAACGGTGCGACATCTGGCGCGGCGATATTTGCCACATCACTTGCAGGGTTATTTCCCCTACATAACATATATATATTATGATAAATCAAAGTACCAAAAGTACTGAGAATGCAAGGTTTGATAGGAAAGACTGTATGAATATATATTTGCACGATCGAATTTCCATAAATTTTACATAGTTTTAGCAAACTCGGCGATCTTTGGCGACCTACCAAAATCTTAGAGGGTCAATCCATTCCAAATATATTGTGATCAATTATCATTAAACTGTTTCAAATCTACACTAGAATATTTTTTTATGAAATTGCTGATGGATAGACAGATTTGAAACTGTATGCACTAGACCTTTCAAACTTTGCTTGTAGTTGTATCTTGCGTGGTACATCGCAACGTGACAAAGCAAATGTGGAAGCGACCTTGACCCTCCAAGCAAAGGACAGATAACTTAATAATATTTAGGTTCAACTTTTGCATTTAGGTCACTTTTTCACAAACTGTATGCACTAGACCTTTAAAACGTTGCTTATAGTTGTATCTTGAGTGGTACATCACAACGTGACAAAGCAAATGTGAAAGTAACCTTGACCCTCCAAGCAAAGGGCAGATAACTTAATTGTTACCTTCAACTTTTGCGTTTAGGTCACTTTTTCACAAACTGTATGCACTAAGACCTGTAAAACTTTGCTTATAGTTGTATCTTGAGTGGTACATTGTAACGTGACAAAGCAAATGTGGATGTGACCTTCACCATCCAAGCAAAGGGCAGATAACTTTAATTGTTACAATTACATCACTCTCTCATGAATTATTATTATGCACTAGATGTTTTAAACCTAATTTATAGCTTAATCTTTGGAAGAAAACAAATTCTATTTTGACATAGTTGTGTATTGGGTAGTGCATCTTTTTGGATGCATTGATTTCATCTATGACCTTGACCTACTTTCTTGAGCTGATAATTGTTAGCTCTACTGGCCAAGGGCCTTCAATTTTCATCCGATCTTTACAAAACTTTAACTTATTGTTAATATCAATAAAAGCTCGCACAAGTTCGAAAACCAGCCGGATCGGACTAGTAACAGCCGAGTTATGGCCCTTGATTTAGTTAAAAAATGCTATATTTTGCCTCGTTAATACGACAAGGTTTTCATTTTTCATCTGATCTTTACCAAACTTTACCAGATGTTTTGCCTTTTTTTTTATTATAAGTATATTTTTTTATTATTTGTACATTTTTTTTTGTCTAAGTTTGTTTTAAATAAATATATATATTTTTTTATTATTTTTATTTATTATTAATTTTTTTTTTTTTTGTATTTGACATTTTTACTTTTAAATTTCTTGTCGGCTCTACTCCTCCTATAGCCTTGTTGGATTTCGACGAAACTTGGCAGGAAGCATCGGTAAGATGTCTAGTTGTGCATATCACGCTTTTTTCCAGTTCGCTGATTTATGACGGAGTTGTGGCACTTTCACATTTAAATTTCTTGTCGGCGTTACTCCTCCTAAACTTTCTATACAATTTGGCAGGAAGCCTCAGTATGATGTCTAGTTGTGCAAATCGCGGTTTATCAATGAAATCTCGGACAAGTTCGAAAACCAGCTAGATCTTGTTAGTAACGACAGGTAATTATCCTTGATTTGTTGAAAAATGCTATATTGTATTTCCTTTGTTAAATCTGTAGTTACTTCATTTTTTATCTGATCTTTACCATATTTGTTTAGAATGTTAATATAACCTTCCACCCCACCACCCCGCCCCATTTTTATAAAATGTCATTCATAGAAGTGGGACAATTTGAAAAATACACATGCCATACTAGACACAGCAGACGTATTGCCTATGATTACCATGTGAGCGATCTAAGGCCATCCTATCCCTGTTGTTTTTGCAATGTTTTAAAAAAATACTGATGGGAATTTTATGTCGACAACCCTTGATGTAAGAGCCGTTTTAGCCAGTAGAGCATCCACAGGCCCTCTTGGGCCTCTTGTTTTTAATATAATGGCATTTTACTTTTAAACAAATGCACTTAAATGTCATCTCAGCAAACGGCAAACTCCATTGTTTTTAGTTACTAAAATGTTTACAACCTCATTTAAGCATCATTGACCGTTTTAAGTCCAGCCCCCGTTAGGCGAGACATGTGAATTCACGGATTTCTTGTTTAAAAATCAAAGGCTATAACTCTGATGTGTCTAGTCTGATGCAACTGGTTTTGAAATTGTCCAAGTTCAGTGGCGTAACCTAGAAAACGTCTTCTGCTGCAGGGACAAATAACTTAACAAGAGGCACTACCCGTTGATTCAACTTCTCTATGTCTGTCCCACACATTGAAAAGATACTTTACTGTAGTATTTACTAAAAAAAAAAAAATACAAATCTACTGGTGGAAAGAAGAATTGAAATTGACTATAAGTAAATAGACGGGTATTTTGATAAACAAAAACAACAAGAAACAGACCAGAAACTAGCTGGACGAAGTAGGTTAAAATGCTGCAGCCATGTGCAGTTTCAAACGGTGTCCGGTTGGGGCCAGATACAATGTCGCATTGTCGTGGGCAACAATGCGACACCCGACAATGCGACATCGCGACATTGCGATATGACAATGCGACATTGCGATACGACAACTCGACATTGAGATACGACAACGCTACATTGCAATACGACATCTCGACATAATTGTCGCGATGTCATATTGCATTGTCATACTGCAAAGAAAATTCTCAGGATTTCATTGGTTAATGCGCCGTAGACATGAGCCCATGTCTACATCTCGAGACGTTAACATAGGACGAATTCCCCGTAGGTACCCCATTACTCCAATACACCAAAACAAAATGGCGACGATAACGTTGCCGATTCGTTTTGGAAACCGCCGATTTTTTCCTTCCTATCGCTTTTCTGCGCTTTCCACTGTGTGTAAAAGTCTGAAATAATCGTAAGTGTATTTTTTTGGCAACTTTACAGATAATAAAACATTAACATAGTGACAAAATACGTTTATATTATTAAAAAATACGCCAACTTTAAAGACTTTAGAGCGATGACGTCACGAAAGTAAACAACGTCTAGTTAGAGGCACGTTACGGGGCAATTGGCGCAATAAAAATGAAATCGTGTTTTGACTGTTTGTTTCTTCTTAAATAAGTGGTTACAACTTTGAAGTATGACAAATTCGTTATTAGGATACTTGACAGGGAACATGGGCTCACATCCCCTGCCTGGAAATATATATTCCCACTCGCCTGACGGCTCGGGTGAATATAATTTCCAGACAGGGAATGTGAGCCCATGTCCCCTGTCAAGAATCCTAATAACTTATAATGTCGCGACAACGCAATGCAATTATGTCGCGATGTCATATTGCAATGTCGCGACAACGCAATGCAATGTCACGACAGCGCTACATTGCAATACGACATCGCGACATACTTGTATTGCAATGTCGCGTTGTCGTGACATTGCATTGCATTGTCGCGACATTGCAATATGACATCGCGACATTTATGTCGCATTGTCGGGTATCGCATTGTTGTCCACGACAATGCAACAATGTATCTGGCCCCAACCGGACACTGTTTGAAACAGCACATGGCTGCAGCATTTTAACCTACTTTGTCCAGCTAGGTTTTGTTCTGTTTCTTCTTGTTTTTGTTTATTTATCAAAATTATGGTCACTTTTACCCGTGTATTTACTTATAGTCAATTTCAATTCTTCTTTCCACCAATAAATTTGTATTTTATTTTTTTAGTAAATACTACAGTAAAGTTTCTTTTCAATGTGTGGGACAGACATAGGAAAGTTGAATCAACGGGTAGTGTCTCTTGTTAAGTTATTTGTCCCTGCAGCAGAAAAGGTTTTCTAGGTTACGCCACTGAACTTGGACAAGTTCAAAACCAGTTTTTCGGTAGGCCTTAGACTATTCAAGCCAGTAGAGTGATACAGGCCCTCTTGTGCATCTTGTTCCCGGAAGACTACTTAATACACGCCACTCTGTAAATGACAATTTTAGACATGGAGGTCATCTTCAGTGACAGTTTGGCCATAAAACACAAATCTGTCTTTCCATCAGCAATTTCATAAAAAAATATTCTAGTCTAGATTTGAAACAGTTTAATGACAATTGATCACAATATATTTGGAATGGATTGACCCTTCTTAGATTTTGGTAGGTCGCCAAAGATCGCCGAGTTTGCTAAAACTATGTAAAATTTATGGAAATTCGATCGTGCAAATATATATTCATACAGTCTTTCCTATCAAACCTTGCATTCTCAGTACTTTTGGTACTTTGATTTATCATAATATATATATATGTAATGTATGGGAAATAACCCTGCAAGTGATGTGGCAAATATCGCCGCCAGATGTCGCACCGTTTCACTTTGCACGTAATGAAATCAGTTTCTGTCGAACGGATTGCGTTTGCATCGCATCGAATCAATATGTACGTCATCAATTGACTTTGCGTCGTATGGTTGGACATTTTACACCATATCATTTCACTTCGAACCGTATCAATTCACTTTGTAACGAATGAACCGAGTTTATACCGTATCATTTCACTTTGAACCATATCAATTCACTTTGTAACGAATGAACCGAGTTTTACACGTCGCATCGAATCAATATGTACGTCATCAAATGACTGCCTCGTATGGTTTGACATTTTACATCGTATCATTTCACTTTGAACCGTATCAATTCACTTTGTAACGCATGAACTGAGTTTACACGTCGCATCGAATCAATATGTACGTCATCAAATGACTTTGCGTCGTATGGTTTGACATTTTACATCGTATCATTTCACTTTGAACCGTATCAATTCACTTTGTAACGAATGAACCGAGTTTACACGTCGCATCGAATCAATATGTACGTCATCAAATGACTTCACGTTGAATTAAATGGCCTGTCATTGAATGGTTTGTAAATATCCACATTTTGACGGTTATGGCTTCCCATAAAATAAGATTGAAATTTATGTTCAATTATCTTAGCACCTCATCGAGTATACGTATGATAAATTGAAGAAAGGTGTATAGTCTTAGATCTTTATATACACCGTGAATGTTTAGCTGTTGAATTAGAAGCATGCGTCTCTACGTGAATCAATGAAGAGTTGACGGCGCTAATAATATGTAGCCGTCTTTTTTTAAAATATTGCTAAGAACGTTCAGCATCTACATGTAAATGAATCCGGTGAAATAAACACTGTGTCTTTGTTTCCAAATTTTAATTTTAATCATTTTAAATTATTCACCCTCTTCTGCCAATAGTGTTATAAATATATATTATCAACATAAATTATATAGGTCTATGGATTTGAACAAAAATACTAAATGTTTCATGGATATCTATTACAAGGCAGAAAATTAATAATATTTCTAGCTTTTATATTAATTCAGTAATGTTTTATGGCAAAGCAACAACAATAACTCCTCTAACCTCGTGCAATAAGTAAAATAAGTATAATAGAATAATATACTTTATATTATGGTAATTTGATATGTTTGTTCTGTTTTCGATCTGTGTATATCAGGAGTAAGTATACATGAGTAAGTATACTTACTAACTGTCTATATCGTGCTCATAATACATTTGGCTATTTTTTTTTCTCTCTTTGTGCGCGACAAATTAGAGCTCGCATAGCATGTGATATATCCGTCTTGTGCAATACGCGTCTGCCCTCGGCGGTATTACACCGCTCAAGTAGTTGCAATAAACAGGAAATATATCATAAAACTAGGTTTCCCTAAATGGTGCGTGCTTTTGTGATATACCGACGTATGTACCCTAATTAGGCTGTACTTCAATAGTGCACCGCAATATTTGATTAGTCTGTATTGATATTTGGGGGCAGTGGAGACTAGAGAGCGTGTCATATTGCAAACACCGCTCCTAGAGTGGCGACTTATGGCAAATATATAATACTATAGAAATTATATGCTGTTTCATTTATTATTGTTTTTATTCAATTTTTATCAATTATGGATAATATCTAATAAATATATTTGTTCCATGTCTACTTATCGGCAAAAAAATCTGACGATCGTATTAATGTATAGGTATTAGACCAGGTCCATTCATTCGGAATATACTACATTTCGCGGTTATTGTGTATGTACCAAGATATTGCAGTGTTGCGGGTGATTTACTGTCAGATTTCGATGAAAACAATGTTTACGTTGTTTTATGTTTGTTGTTGCTGTAAGTGTATAAATACACTATTTTGTAAGATTAGTGAATAGTGTAATGAACCGCTGAACGTAACGAATGACATGACACGATAGTCTTTACAAGCTCTCCATTTGCACTTGCACCGCGTTCGACTTCATCGTCAGTTGATGAATCCGATGTATTTTCGTCCTCAGACACGTATTCTGGCTCAAAATCGTAAGGTTGCACAATGTGTAACCGTCTTATCACGGGCATTTCCTCTGACTCAATATCATGATCGCTTAAATCCCACATTTTCACACAAGATATACTGTTTTGCGTTCAGTCCCAATGTAAACAAAAACTAGTTTGTTCCCAATGACGTCACTTCCGGTAATTCGCGCAAGAGTTTATCCCCTTAGATTGTTTTCGATTTTTTAGCAATGCCTGTTCGCCTGTTCGATTTTTATCTTTAAAAACATATTTTCACTGAACATACATCAATGGCATAGTAAAAATCGTATTTATAATGATATTTAATACTTAAAAACATATCAAAAGCGGATTTGTTGATTTAAGACCAATTTCTGCTTTAAGCTCCACATTATATACAGTCAAATATTACCTTTATTTATAATTGTTTAAACCACACAGCAGAATATTGACATGTAAATGTTACAAGGACAATACAAAAACATTTATAAAAACGACATTACGTGGTCCGAGTAGTAATTTTTATACCCCATCCAACCCCTGTTCCAAGAGGCGTAAACGGGGTTGGCTGGGGTATGAAATAACAGCTTAATTTCGGCTTACAAACTTTACATATCATAATAAAATTAAGACATTTAATAGATAGTTTTAAACAGGTTATCACATTTTTTCAGTAAAATCCCGCTTATATTAGCTTTTCCACCGTTTAATGGAATTAAGACGGGACCACGTAATGGAGTATGTGTATTTATTTTACCATGGTCCATGCTATATTTTGCTTTTTCAACACTCTATCACTAAAGTTAGCCAGAATCTAAATATGGATAAAAGCTCGCAAAAGCTCGAAAAATACCAGTATTGGATACTAAACGCCAGAGTTATAAACATTGCTTTAATAAAAAAACGTGTGATTTTGTTTTGTCGTTATTCTATCTAGCACTGTGAACTTCATTTTACAACATACCTTTACCAGACTTGCTCAGTCTATCTATTGGTTTGGCTTGTATAAGTTCGAAAACCACCTTTATCGGATAATAAACAACAGAGATATAAACATTTGTATATGTTGCCTTTGTCAACACTCCAGCACCATCATTTTGCATCCGATCTTTACCCTTAGCTTAATCCGAATATTAATATGGATAAAAGCTCAGACTAGTGTAAAACGCTAACATCGAATAATAAACACCAGAGTTATGCCCCATGATTCAGTGGACAAAAAAGCTTCATTTTGTAACAAATATTTACCAAACTTTATCGAAGTCTTGATATAGATGACAGCTTGTACAAGTTCAAAAACGTGGGCGACTCAAGATAGTTATAACAGTGGGTTGATGAACAGTTGAACAATATTACCCTTATTAGTAATTAACTTTCTCTTACAGACACTACATGCTGGGCGAGGCTCTAGAGAACCGCATACATGATGCCTTAGAAACTGTATTTGTAGAAATGGAAAAGCGGTCAGGACCATTTGAACCAGCAGAATACGTCAATTTCATTGTCGGAAATATACTCACTGGATTGTGTTTTGGAGGAAAGTAAGGTTCAGTTTCTTTCAAAACATATCTATTCAATTTACAATTCATAATAGTAGGCCGTGTGCTGCTACCCACATTTTGACATTTTGGTACCAATCAAGCTGGCAAATTCTAATATGCATTTGCGGAAAGGTCAAAGTCTTACGCTTCTTTTAAGCCAGGATAGTATTTTTAGTTCGGTAGCTTAAGTATGTAAAACTATTGTTTTATAAAGGTAGGTAATTTTTAAGAAAATGTTCTAAATTGATATAAAAATGGATGTATGTAAATTAACTCCACCGAATTTGTTTTGTGTATTTGATTGCATTCAAAATGGTAATGTAAGTCTTTAAACATATAACAGTTCAATAGTTCAACCCTTAAAAACGTATAAAAACATTTGGAAGGAAACATTTAACCATTTTAATCATTAAACGCACACTCTTTTGAAAGAAGGTAAAGATAACCAAACAAATTAGAATAGATTTATACTTTTTAAGCAAATTACATGTAAATATAGTTTTTTAGATTCTATATACATATATACGAAACAATACGAAATAATATAAACGTGTAACCTCTCTGTAATAAAGGTGTTGCTATAAAGGGAGATAATGAAGTACACTTTTAAGTTTTAAATTTAAATAAATGAGCTAAAATTAAAAATGATTCACAGAAATGTTACAATCAAAGTTCCATTTTATTTGTCTTTGAGTCACCTTCGTAGCATGGCAAACAATTTGGGATCGCTTTGTCCGTAATCTGTCTTCATTCGTCGTCTTCGTCCGTCTGTCCGGCAACCTGATCTTGGTCATAACTTAAAAAGTATTTCACCTATGTTCATGAAACTTCAAAAACGTCTTCATCTCATCCTAAGGAAAGTCGTTACACATGTCTAATAACTTTGTTTTTCATTTCGGCAAAGTTATGCCCCTTTCCAGTAAATCTTTACCTGCAACCTGACCTAGCTCATAACGTTAAATAATCACTTAACAGCCTACAAAAGTGTTCCATGGAACACCCTTCTAGTTATTTATTTCACATATGCAAAAGCCTATGTGATTATCAGCCCTTGATTACATCATTGAATTATATACTATTGTTAAATTCACCTTCACACTGAAAATATGTATAGCATAATTGTAAAAGTACACCACTGTTAACGAATGAAAAATATTCTTTATATCCCATGCGCCTTCAATACACAAATGGTACACATGAAAAGCGTGCACTTACATTGTAAACTGAAACAGGCGGTATGGTGAAACGTTCGGATGAACAGTTTATTAGATTTGTTATTTGGTTTGGTTTGGACCATTTTTGTTCGAATATGGACATGTTAATGATTGAATGGTTTTGTTTGGCAATGTTTCTCTGAAAAATAGTCACTCAGTTCTGTTTAACACATCCACAAATATAGTTGCCGGTTATAACATTTTTACAGAGAAAGTCCGTCAAGGTCATCATACTATAACATCGAGATTATTTCGAAACCACCTGTCATTGAAAGAATATCTTTGCCTTTTTACAACGGTGCACTTTGAAATTTGGATGATGTGATAACATGGCTTATTTTATTTTGAAATGATGTCTCGTCTGCACCTGCTGGATAAATGGAACAACTTATTTGACATAAAAAAACACACACAAATTTGAATAAAATTGCGTCATACTTTTCGGATATAAAGGGCACAGTTTCATCCATATACGTATTGTTTCTGATATTATGTTCACGTACTTTATGGTTGACATTGCTCATGCCTAAAATATGCATTTGGTTGAAAATTTCACTTGACCATACCCTATCCATTTTGGAGTTTGTTTCTATATAAAGAT
The DNA here is from genome assembly GCA_037043455.1 of Cyrtodaria siliqua. NCBI lineage: Eukaryota > Metazoa > Mollusca > Bivalvia > Adapedonta > Hiatellidae > Cyrtodaria > Cyrtodaria siliqua. The sequence continues at coordinate 58,862 of JAWPHD010003675.1, forward strand.
GGCAGATCAATAGTCCTTAAATATACAGCAGCTAACGAGTGTTAGAGATTAGATAATGGCGGGGATTTCTTTATTTATACTGTCCTGTTTTAATGGGACGACAGTAGGGTAAGTGTGAGGTTTGGTGCACCCTAGAACCGGTTTAAACCCCCAGTGACCTACTTTGCCACTGACCGTTCCAAGGCGGTATCCCTATTGTCAACCCTTTTGTGTTTGTGATGTCGTTTGCATTTATTATTTATTTTGCCTTCTTGTTTGTCTGTTTGCGTGTTTGTTACTGTGTTTTGTGGGTGACTGTCCTTCTTGAATGCTACATTCCCTCTCCGATCTTTTTATATTTCTTTACACGTGAAGCAAGTTAACACATGGTAGATACAAAGGCAATGTTGTAAGGAGGTTTGAAAGACTCGCACAGCAGTATTTCCTTCAGTTCTTGGGAGTAGGAAAATCGTTCTTAAAGGAAAACAACTGATTTACTGCTGAAAGAAAAGTATAATCTAAATACCGCTAAGGCAATAGGACAGAGCATCCTGAAAGACATGTCTTGAAAGACGGTAGTTAAATATTATTGTAAACAGCAGGTTGTCTAAATGGACACACAGTCTATAGTAAAAACTGATGGTGAGATTTTCCAATCCAATCCACAACGCAGTAGGATGGGCATACAACAAGCCGTTGTAATGAGACCCTGGAATAATTATCAATGAATATCAGTTAATAATAATCCAGTGTCTCATTACAACGGCTTGTTGTATGTCCATCCTATAGCGTTGTGGATTCAACTGCTCAGCTCTTAAAGAGCAATATTCCCCATATGCAGCAGCAGCAGTACAAGATGTGCGTGCATACCACCACCTGCAAACAAAAACCTCGGAAAGTTTTACATACCTTTAGAATAGGGATGGTACACCTTGGACTTTGTTATAAGGCCAGTTATAAAAGATGACCCTTATGTTCCTTTATAATTTCGGAATGTATCTTGCGAAACTTACTTTACACTGTTCTTGCAGAAAGCATAGACTTCCCTGTATTGTAACATGGTGTGAATGCAGGGCAATTAGGTGTAGCATGTATACCAGATTCGGAAGATGAAAACGTAGTATTCTGTTAAAGATGTTAATATTATGATTGTCTCTTTCTGTAGCTTTGAGACGTATATTATTTTCCAGGCTAAGTTTTCTTTAAAACTACGTTTCTTTCTTAATTGCATTTTTCTCAACCCAAAACTGAAATATCACTTCTGTCGGTACTGTTAATTGGCATATTTTTTTTGCAATAATTTAATAAAAGAAATACTACAATGGCATTTACGTATGCAATTTGTGAGTTTGAGTTTAATTATCAAAATCGTTTAAAAATGTCTTCAATTTATTTATAACAAATACATGATATTCATGCAATTCTTTTTTTGAGCTATTTTTTTTTGTGTGTGTGTTTGTTCGCCCATTTATTTTTTATATACACGAACATAGAAGAAGAAGAAGAAGAAGAAGAAGAAGAAGAAGAAGAAGAAGAAGAAGAAGAAGAAGAAGAAGAAGAAGAAGAAAAAGAAGAAGAAAAAAGAAGAAGAAGAAGAAGAAGAAGAAGAAGAAGAAGTAGAAGAGCAAATCAAGAAAATACATAAGCATTAAACCTTATATCACTCATATTATAAGGCAAATAATAAGATTAAATGTTAATCAATCAAACAAAAATACCATTATTCGCTGATTCTAATTAGTAAGGTATTATTGACTTAAATGAAAATGAGTAAACAAATCTGCCAGATCATTCGATCATACGAAATCGAAACAGGAGGACAGGTATAAGTCAAAACTGTTATATTTAAGTCAGAATGTAAGGGAGCCTCACGTGCAATCATCATATTGGATTTCTACACATTTAGTCTAACAAGGCTTCCCGCCTACTATACTACTACCTGAATAAGCTAATATAATATCTGCTATTTGAGAGGCAAATCCGAAATTGTAGAATAATGGTCATTTACTATTAACTGCTAAATACTTCTACCACTTGTTATTAAACTATTATTATTGCTTATTAAAGGGTATGGTAGTGTTACAAATTCCTTCCATATTTAATTTGAAATGTTATAATTAAATTTAACAGTTCTAATCAAGTTCTTAGACTAAAATGTAATAGTAAATGTTTGTGCCATTAGTCACTGTATAACATATAAATAAATCCAGTTACACATAGAAGAAAGAATGCAGTTCAAATCCACGGTAAATGTAAATTCTACGGCACAAAAGTCAGCCACAATAATCACTGCAAAGCGTCTATGTATATGGCTACGTCTACAGTCATCGTTGTCCCGGTATCGTCATGGATTGTCCAGTTGGGCTCCACCAAACGTTAAACCATCGGCCCTCAGAAGAACGTGTTCCATGGCATCGTCCCATAATGTTTGTCGTACCATTTTAGATAACCGCAAGTCCCTTTAAAGTTGTATGCAGAGAGTTTATTAATCTGTCCATGTTAATCTATTCCGTAGGATATCAGCAGTAAATTCTCTATATATAATTCCGAACACCTGTTGTTGATAACGTAGTTCCAATTAGCTATGAGGGCTGGCGTGGCGCAGGCGGTAGCGCGGCGGATTTGTAACCGGTTCCCGGGTTCAATCCTCCGTGGTGCCACTGAGTTCCGTCGGTGTGTTCTTGGGCAATACACTTTTCCTTAGCCTCGTCCGTCGGATGGGGACGTAAACCGGGCGGTCCCGTGTATCGGTCTATCAACCGAGCACGTCAAAGAACCATAGGAATCTATTCGATAATAAGAGTAGGGCAGGTTCCCGGATTCCTATGTATCCTTCCCCTCTCTCTGGGGCGGCTCTTAATAACATGTACTGTGTTAATGAGCCGTTAAACAACATTATATTCCAATAAGCTATAGGTAAACGATTAGCGTCTATTAGCGTCTACCAGTTCCTCTCCTGTAACTCAACTTATTGACTGCAGCAAAGATATAGGTTTACTGTTTTCCAAAAACAATTCCTATTAATTTCCGATAGGTTCATATTTACACACATTGGTGCAAATACTTGAATATTGTAAAAGTTATGTATGGGGTAGCATTCGGGACTAAACTACTGTTAGTCCGTCTAAATTACATATGTTCTATTTACAACAAGTCTAGATTCAGTTTTCGGCTGACGTCACCAGTTTACATAACACCAGTGTATATAAGTATATATACTAGTAAACAATGTTCACAATTACATAATGTCTCGTATTACACGTGTGTCCACAGTTCTACATATATCGATATATCCAGATATTTACACAGATACCGTGTCGTTAAGATCAGACGGTATTTTCTATCCATTGGCTTATCACGTGATGAAAGGGTTGCTGACCCCTTTTCAGCAAAACATGCTGCCCGGAAATCTGAGCCGGCATCGAAACCCCTCGGTCTTCTCTGAGAGTTCACCGTATACTCACACAAAACTTTTGACAGAACAGAGTTTGTACACATTTATCCCAAGTGATCAGAGCTATTAAGGCAAATGTCCAAAATGAAAATCCCCAATTTTGAAAGGTTGAGTTTTCAATTCCCCAAAATGGTGTTGCATTGGAATGACTGTATTGTTATTTGGAAGTTTAAGAGGAAAGGGTTCACTGTTCAATCTGCTCTATATTTGCATGACGTATGAGTACTTATACTCAAATAGTATTACTCTCAGCTTTTTCTGAACCATACAGAAATATGATTCTTAACTTAAAATTCAAACAACACATATGTTTGAAGCCTAAAGCAACCCACTGATCGCTTTGATAGCTGCTACTATCTTATTTGTTTTCTCACTTTTTTCTGTCTGTCGGATTTTTTTCGTGACAAACGCTTCTTACATGAGATAACAGAAATCTCATATCCCTTTTTATCTGGCTCATCTGAAATAATTGACATGTTATCGGAATCTGACTCCCTCATTTTAGTTGCACCTGATGAAAATGAGATGGGTGTTTCCATTTTAACAATCTCCTTATCTTCTGACGAAAGAGAAGGAGGTTTTGTGGAAACACGTGTCAAATTAGGAACATTGGTGTCAGAATTAGGGTTTTCATGATCTGAATTACAGTATGTGCGTTCTTACTTTGTGCACGAATTCGTTTGCGTAATTCCATCAAAGGGATTTCGGATTCACTGTCAGAATTATTACGTTCTTGACGGTAATGTTTGACCAATTTAGCTAATGGCAGTTCATCGTCCGCATTACTGTCAGATGTATCTGAGGTGGGGTTGGAATTATGATCGCTTATCGGTGGAACCACATAATTAGCTTTCCTAATTTGTCGACTTAACTTATCTGTTGGTATCTGCCATTCATCCACATTAGCTAAGCGGAGATGGTGACGTGTACCTTAGTGACAGTTCCATCAAGCTGGCTCTTGATAATGTATGTGACAGGTGTGGTTTGTTTGATAATGCGATAATAAGGACGCCATTTTGATTCTAATTTGCTCTTTCGAGTGTGGTTTTTATAATTGACAGGGTCACCAACTTCAAAAGTGACTAGTTTAGTATTTTTGTTTGCATATTTGGCTTGTCGGCGTTTTGCATCTTTAAGATTTTGATGAACTAAGAGAAATGATTTATGCTGTTGTTCTAGGGCGATTTTATGCATATCCTCACCCGCATATTTTCTGCGTGGTTTGAGAATTGCGTCTATCGGCAACACGACATCCCTATTGTATAATAGAAAGAATGGTGAAAATGTCAACGACTCACTGACATTAAAGCGAATTGCAGCCAAAGCTTGATTCAAATACACATCCCAGGTATTCAAATTATCCTTCAATTTCTTTGCTAAAATATCACCTAACACGCGGTGGTACTGTTCTATTTTGTTACTCTGGGGATGGTAATAGGACGTAGTAATATGATGAATGTTCAAAGTAGCCAGGGTCTCTTTAACAGTTGTATTTATAAATTCTGAGCCATGGTCTGACATACGAGCAATCGACGCCCCGTATCTTGGAAATATTTCATCAATTATCAAATGTGCGATTGTCGCAGCACTTTTATCTGGTACAGGAAATGCCTCGGGAAAGCTCGAAAATAGGTCGATAAAACTTACGATGTACTTGTTACCAGACAGTGATGTTGGATATGGGCCAGAAACGTCCACAGCTATCTTTGCAAATGCATAGGGAGGAATATCAGTTTCTTGCAATGGAGGTTTGATCTTTTGCAAGTTTCTGGTTTGACAAGTAACACAACTAGAGACATAATTTAGCAGTTCTTTAAACATGTTTAGCCAATAATACTTCTGTTTAATTGTGTCATATGTCTTGTCACCTCCCATATGACCATTAGAGTCATGATATTGTTGAATAACCTCTGGTCTTAAGTGACTTGGGAGATAGAGACGTAAGATAGGATCTGAAACGGCGTTTGAGATATAGTACAATATATCATCATGAATAACATGCCTATTTGCTAAGGTAGGTGATAATTTGTCATTTCGAAGTCCAACCTTGATTTCGACTAAAATTTCGTCTTTTTCCTGTTCAGTTACCATGTCTATGCCAGGTTCGATCTTAGGTTTTTGCAAATGATCTTCAAGATTGACATTGCACTTAATATACCTCCTTGGCTCAAACCTGTTCGAATTCAGTGCATTAACTGGATAGGTGTTATCATTGATGTCAGGTTCATAACTCTCGGAATCCTCGGGTACAGCATCTAAGGGCAAACGAGATAACATATATGCGACACTGTGGTTCACCCCTGGGATGAACTCCAACTTGCAGTCATAGCCGGCAATACCGAGAGCCCACATTTGAATTTTCTTATTTTGATAGGGAATCTAACAGATATTTCAATGGAAGGTGATCTGACCTAATTATGAAGGTTGCCCCATGTAAAAAGTGATCTAACTTCTGCAAGGCGTAATGAATCGCAAAAGCTTCTTTCTCTATAGTAGACCAACGACATTGGGTATCACTCAACTTGTGAGACAAAAAGTGAATGGGTTTTTCATTTTTTATACCAGGAACAGCCTCAGTTTGTTCATCAACTGGCTGTGTCAAGCAAGCTCCTATGCAATTGTTACTTGCATCCGTATAAAGGATATAAGGTGTTCCTGGGTCAGGGTAACCTAACATTGGTAATATCGCTAAACTTTTCTTCAAGTTTTCAAAAGCCTCTTGACAGTTAGCGTCCCACTTAAATTTAGATATTTTTTGTGAGAATTATGATTGGTTGTGCTATTTCCGAAAACTTTGGAATAAATCGACGATATAACTGCACATACCAATACAGATGCCTACCTCTTTTACACAGGTATGCGCAGATAATGCTTTTATGACTTCCACTTTCTTTGGATTAGGTTTAATTCCGTCTTTATTGATAACAAAGCCTAAATACTCAGTCTCAGCTTTTAAAAAATTACATTTCTTTAACTTCAATTTTAAACGATGTTGCCTTAACCGTTGAAATACTTTTTCAAAGTGAGCCAAAATTTCTTCACGTGTAGAACTGAATATCAAGATGTCATCAAGATAAGCAGTTGTGAAACTGTCTAACCCAGCAAGAACATATGACATAAGTTCTTGAAATACAGCTGGTGCATTGGTTAACCCAAAAGGCATGACATTGAACTGAAATAGCCCTCTTTGACAAGCAAAAGCTGTCTTTTCAACGTCATCTTCGTTCATGGCTACTTGCCAGTAACCTGATTTGAGGTCTAGTAATGAGAAGTATTTTGCTTTTCCTAAAAGGGCCAATAGATCGTCCACTAAGGGCAAAGGGTAGGCATTTGATTTTGTAATTTTATTTAAGGCCCTAAAATCTACACAAAATCGTTAAGACCCATCCTTTTTATCTACAATGACAACAGGGAAACTCCGAGGAGATTTTGATCTGGAAATAATATTTGCATCTAACATTTCTTCTATTGCCTGATCAACTATTGTTCGGTTGTTTAGTGGTGTTCTATAGGGTCTTAATTTAATTGGTTTATGGTCGCCTCTGTCAATTTTCATTTTGACTGTTTCAGTGTGACTTAAAGCAGTATCTTTCTGTGCAAACAGATCAGCATTTTGTTTTAGTATTTTAATTAATTTTACCTTAAATTCGGGGGGAGCATCAACGCCATCAAATTCACTTTGATCCTAAAGATCACCATTTTGATCCTTAGTTACACTAGAAATTTGTTGATTTTGAATTAATTCTATATTAGCTACCGCGCAACCCTTCCTTCAGGTAAATATTTTGTTTGTTTTGTTTGTAATCACAATAGGAACAATTTTATCTCTTTTTACTTTTGAAACTGAATTTGCAACTAATAAACCTGGTTCATAGCTAAGAAAACCACGTTCAGCTGCTGAAACTTGGTAAGTTTGACCATTTGTTTGAAAATTAGGACTTTTCCTAACTCGACAATTACAAACTACGCTTGTTTGAGGTGGAAGTTTAGTTTTAGACTTCAATCGAATTATCGATGAAATGTGAATATCTTCCTAAAGTGGTACATATTAACCAGCGACCCTAATACACCCAAGGTCATAATAAATACGAACACCATTATTAAGCAACCAGTCTTTTCCTATTATAATTCTCCTATTCATGCCCCAGACTACGTAAAAGTTATGACTCATTTTGATACCCATTATCTCGAAAATGATTTCTGTGCTCCCATCGCAAGTAAGCGGTCCACCAGTAACAGACTGTAAGTAAGCTTTGCGAGTTGTATCTAATTTTGGTTTTAGTTTAAATTTGTCATAAACGTCTCGATGAATTAATGACACGTCACTTCCGGTGTCAATTAACGCCCTAAGTTTTTGTTTCTGGATCCTTAACAAACAAGAATTTGGGTTTGATGTTAATGAAATATTAAATGTGGGTTTGCTTCTATTCCTCCTCCCACCGGCTACTACATGCGAGGTGCGGACTCTTTTAACTGACCCGTAGCCAGTCTGCGTTGCTGTCCGTTCGAACAATTTGTCTCATTTCGACATTCACTGGCAAAGTGACCTATTTCTTTGCACTGCCAGCACACTAACCGTGTACGGTCGATCGGCCTACGACGGGGTTTATTTTCAGTAATAGCACTCACTTCCCGTTTTTTCTTTCGACACTCGTCCACTACATGACCATTCTTATGACAATAAGAACATGTTTGCCTCCTTAAATGGTCAACTTCCATGGGCTGTTCATGTGTCGGTTCATCATTCTGATAATGATGACCTGTCTTTAACTGAAACCTCTTTCTAAGGTTCCGTTCTGCTGTTGCAGTAGCAATTGCATCTTGCAACGTGTTTGGGTTGGTTCGCATGACTCGAAGTTTCATTCCATCGTCATGGAGACCATCGATAAAATACCCTATTAATTGTCTATCCCTGACGTCTTGGGCCTGACCTGCAAAGGCGTCATTACCTAAGGCAATAAGACGTTCGGCATATACATTTTTGAAGGACTTTGCGTAATAACAAAAGTGCATGTTGTGGGTCAACAACTTCAGCGAAACGAGCTTGAAGTTCTGCTTTAACTTGTGCCCATGTGTGGGTAGGGTTTGCGTCCATATACCTTTTCAAGAAATCACTAACGGGACCCTTACTTGCCTGATAAGCAACCAATTTAATACTGTCATTTGCCATGCCTACCAACAAGGAGTATTTCTCAATACTTTTTATCCAATCCTTAAATAATTTGCTTTCCCCCTCAAATGGCGTAATGACTTTGGCTACACCCTGAGCCCCCACGGTTGTTGCTAACCCCGAAAGCTGGTCACCAATTACCCTAAACATATTCACAAACTCTGCCTGTTCAGCCATATTTGTTAGAATAATACAGTAAAGCTACTCAACAAAGTTCATTTATGATCGACTATTGTCCACACACACGTTCAGAAACTGCCCACAACACCAAGTTCGAAGTGTTAATTATGTCAAATTAACACTTACTCCTGATCACGATAGCACCAAAAGAAGTCCTGTGACACTATGTCACCAAGGCATTAATAATTAACAAGTCCAGACTCTTAAATACACGTTTTAATAATATTTAAAGCTACCCCCATTTTAATGTCTGATCGTATAGTGGTATATTAATTCTATCAGATCTCACATAATCAATCTCCCCATCCTTTTACATTCTACTAAAACATTCCAATATATACCTGCACTCACGTGCAATCATCTTATTGGATTTCTACACATTTAGTCTAACAAGGTACCTGAGTAAGCTAATATAATATCTACTATTTGAGAGGCAAATCCCAAATTGTAGAATAACGGTCATTTACTATTAACTGCGAGATACTTCTACCACTTGTTATTAAACTATTATTATTACTTATTAAAGGGTATGGTAGTGTTACATTGGTACCGAAAAGTTGAGTAGCCCATGGTCTATAGAGCTATCTATAAACAAGCATTTTGCTGAAAGCATTTAACATTAAGCATATCACAATTTATTTTAATATAAAACGTTTCACAATAAGCATGGCATGGTGATTTTCAATTTTATCTATGCAATCAGAAGGGCCATTATTCTTTTAAAAAGTACTGAGAAACTGAAAATTTCATTTAATTCAATCATTCGTATGGTAACAAGTGCTTCTGTTTGGTTCAACGTAATTGAGTATTTTAACTTTACATGTGTTGAAAATGACGTAACACACCATACAAACAAAATTAAGCATTTTTCAAAAAAACGTTGAGCATTAAGCTTATGAATTAAGCTTTTTATGTTGTATGGTTGACCGGCATTCCTTAGACAAGCCCTAAAGGTGATAAATACTGAAAAGGGGGGCCCTTGGAAACAACAAACAAGACAGAAAAGTAGCAGACTTGGTTTTATTGAGTCTGTTCGTTCGAGGTAATATACTTTGCAACACCTCTCACGTCCCCTGGACCCGGCTTAAGCGGTGTACTACCTTAACGCCACCAAGAGTGGGTTTGATGATCCCGAAGGACCAGTAAGTAGTAACACTACTGAATTGTAGTTTGGGCTACTCTTTACAGCCGCCACACATCATTAACCAAACGCTAGTGTGAATGTCAATAAATACCGAAACGGGGATCCCTTTATAATGATAACCACAACTAAGAGAGAAAAAAGTAACGAGAGAAAAGTAACTCATTTTTATAAACACAAATAAGAGAAAAGTGGCTCGTTTGTATTGATTCTATTCAAGAGAGGTAATATACTTTGCAACATATGTCACTAGCTAAAGGCTAAATATATTCAGCATGGTATAAGTTGGTTATTTTAAAGATGCATTCTATTATCACAATTTGTTCACAAGGTGGGATGTGTTTATGGACTCGTGAAATTACTCCGGTCGTACATTACCTTTCATGAACAGACTCAATAAAACCGAGTCTGCTACTTTATTCTCTTGGTTGTATGTGTTGCTTTCAAATTATCTCCCTTATCAGTATGTATTTCAATATCTATTTTGTATATGGCTGGTGATGTCTTAAGGATTTTTTTTCGAAAAAAATGCCATTGTATATTGTGTTGATTTCATAAATTGTATAAGCATACCGTTTGTAAATAACTTCTTTCATCATTTACGCATCTTTCAGGGTTAGGTACAAATTAGACGTGCTAATCATGGCTCTTATGGTAGTATGTACCTACCATACAGTCATGGCTCTTATGGTAGTATGTACGTACCATACAGCCATGATTCCTTGTTCTTTAAATATCCACAGGAACACGTACCGACTCCCGTATGCGCTTGTCCGGCGAGGTTTTCTTCATAATAAGTTTGTTTTAGTTCCTGCTGATAAAGCAGCTAATATTATAATTACTGTTTGACGCCTCCATTTCGTCAATGTTTTATCTCAGGAACTCGGGAGTACTAATGCGTACACTCCAACTGAAGATAATCATTCAGTGCAAAATTTTCAAGGCTGGAATAGACGAAAAGCAAAACTGTACTGGTTTCCCAAATTACACAAACAACCATATAAAGCCCATTTTATTTCCAAATCTAGTTTTTGCACCACTACAAATATCTCCAAACTTTTAACATCTTGTCTTACTGCATGTTAAACAATATTGTGCTAAAGCTTATAAAAACTCTGGAATTAATTTATTTTGACGTTCTTGATAAAATTTGCAATAAACGTGAAGCTTCATCTATAAGTACTTATGATGTTTCTACATAATATACAACTTTACCACACAACATTATCAAAGGCAAGCTGATTGCTCTCATTCAAACAACTTTTGCTAGGGAAAATAGTACATTTTTGGCCTGTAACAATACTAAAGCGTTTTTTACTAACAGCAGGTTGGACAATTACACTATGTGGACTTGCCATGAAGTTTTTGAGACACTTATTTTCTATTATATACTATTCTTGTCAGGTATGGAACTACAGTTTATAGACATATTGTTGGTATCCCTATGGGTAGGAACTGTGCTCCGCTTGTCGCAGATTTGTTTTTATATTGCTATGAAAGAGATTTCGTATTTAGTCTTTCACCAGATACCAAAGCAGATGTTATTGAAGCCTATAATGACACCTCTTGGTATCTGGATGGCATATTGACAACCCTTTCTTTTCAAATATGGTTAAACATATATATCCTAAAGAACTTCAACTTAACAAAGCTACCATTTCTGATACTAACGCTTCTTTTCTAGATTTACATCTCTCTATTGACAATGGTGAAATAATCTATGACAATAAACATGATTTTAATTCTAATACTGTTAATTATCCCCATTGAGATATGATATTCTCTGATCAACTTCTTACGGGTCTATGTGTCTCAAATTATTCGATTTTCTAGAGCTTTTACTCGAGTTGAGCACATTAATATTCGTAATCTTTGTATAACTAAAAAGCTACTCCATCAGGGCTACTGTTACCATAAACTTCGTAAATCCTTTGCAAAATTTTATTTTCGTAACCCTGATCGTCTTTCCAAATATAAAAGTAATTTAAGAACTCCTCTGCGACAAGGACTATCACAACCCGACTTCTATGGTGACGTGATTTACAAACTTCGTAAGATCCTTGGTCATCATCACTTTCATACTATCTTTGTTAAACTTGTTAAAAGGTTTATCAAAAGATGTTATGACCCTATCATTTTACAATGCACTGCAGGCTGTGGACCTTATGATGACGTTTACCTAAAGCCCAGAGGGACGGTGACGTTTGATGTTTGTCTGGTGACGTTTGATGTTTGTCTGCAATCTTGTTTTTTGTATTTATATATACACATGCATCTTTGTGTTTTATTTACATTGCCTATTAATTCTGCCTTGTTGGTTAGAGAATAGTTCATGGCAGGGATTCCTTTATTTACACTGTCCCGTTTTATTGGGATGACAGTAGCGTAAGTGTGAGGATTGATGCACCCTAGAACCTGGTGTAAGCCCCCAGCGGCCTTTTTTGCCACTGACCTTTCCAAGGCAGAAGCCCTATTGTCAAGCCTTTTTGTGTGTTGTGACGTCATATGCCTTTATTCCTTATTAACATTGCCATTCATGTTTGTCGTTTTGCGTGTTTTGGGGTTTACTGTGTTCTGTGAAAGCTGCATTTCCTGTTCGACTTATTCTGAAGGCATCACGCAATGCCTGCATAAACAACCACCGTATATTCATTAGAACAAACCTTGCATTCCACAACTGCATGCAGAAGACTAAAGACACGCCGATATTGTCAGTGCTCGAAGACCACTGTAAGCGGTTCGACATTTTCATTGTTTTTAGCTCTACTGATCAGAGATCAGCAGAGCTTATGCCGTGGTGCGGCGTCCGGCGTCCGTCCGTCTGTCCGTCTGTCCGTAAACTTTTATTTGTAGCGACAACTCCTCTGAAACTACTGGATGGATATTAATGAAACTTTACAGCAGAAATGTTGCCCATCAAGTCTAGTTGATTCTAGCAAAAATTCATGTTGATGTAAAATCCAAGATGGCCGCCAAAGCTAAAAATAGAGTTTTAAAATACAAGTTTGTAGCGACTACTTCTTGAAAACTATAAGTGATATTGATATGGGACTTTTTCTAAAATGATCAGCATAACATGATGTTGATCTTTGTCAAAAATCGTTATGATTCAACGTTAAACATGGCTGCCAGCGGCCATCTTTGTTTACATAGAGTTATATAGTAAAAACTTGTAGCGACTTCTCCTCTGAAACTACTTGGCGGATTGTCATGAAACTTTACAGGAATGTTGCTCTTAATGTCTAATTGATCCTAGCAAAAGTTCAGATCTACCAGAAATTCAAGATGGCCGTCACAGCTAAAAATAGATTTTTAAAAAATAAGTTTGTAGCGACTACTTCTTGAAAACTATAAGTGATATTGATATGGGACTTTTTCTAAAATGATCAGCATGACATGGTGTTGATCCTTGTGGAAAATTATTTTGATTCGACGTTAAACATGGCTGCCACTGGCCATCTTTGGTTACATATAGTTATATAGTAAAAACTTGTAGCGACTAGTCCTCTGAAACTACTTGACGGATGTTCATGAAACTTCACAGGAATGTTGCTCTTGATGTCTAGTTAATCCTAGAAAAAATTCAGGTTGGCCGGAAATTCAAGATGGCCGCCACAGCTAAAAATATATTTAAAATAAGTAAGTTTGTAGCGACTACTTCTTCAAAACTATAAGAGATATTGATATGGGACTTTTTCTAAAATGATCAGTATGACATGATGTTGGTCCTTGACGAAAATCGTTTTGATTTGACGTTAAACATGGCTGCCAGCGGCCATCTTTGTTTACATAGAGTTATATAATGAAAACTTGTAGCGACTACTCCTCTGAAACTACTTGACGGATTTTCATGAAACTTCACAGGAATGTTGCTCTTAATGTCTAATTGATCCTAGAAAAATTGACAGGTCGGCCGGAAATTCAATATGGCCGCCACGGTTAAAAATAGATTTTCAAAAAACAAGTCTGTAGCGACTACTTCCTGAAATCAAAATCAATCAGTAGAGCTTCAAGGTCATTGACCTCTTGTTCCTGACGCTTTCCTGCTAACGTTGTTGATGTGTGTCAGCTGTCGGCTAGTTTATGTTTCCAAATGCGAAATACTTGTCAGCGCGAGATGTCGAAACGTAACCATTCCAGGAAATGTCTGCTAAAAAACATGGACAGTCATACGAAAATGCCTAGATTGACGAAGTATTCTTCTCTTAGTAAGTTGTATGCATGCACGCGTGGTATTTAAGGTTTAATTTATTGAAATACGGCGGTTGTTTATGCAGGCATTGCTTGATTTCTTCAGAAACCTGACACCTAATCAAAGCGTCAAGTGCTGAATGCCGTGGGGTTTGTGCAACGAACACAATCTGAATAAGATAAACATGCCATGAATAACAAAGCGCAGAAAAAATGAATATAAATGGGGGGAAAATAGCTTCCGACGCGAGTTGTTTCTGGATGTTGTCAATTGATATAACGTTCAGATCCGGAATGCCCCTCTACCTTTCTGTTCTTGCACGACTAGAACCTGAACTCTACAATCTATGAAAGTCTTGATGGAATCCGATCTTAAAAACAGGAGAATAATGATATAACGATAATAAGATTTCTATATAATATTATGCTATATTCCTACACAGTAACAATCCAGTGGTGTCTAAACGTGTTTCTTCATTTCGTCTTTTCATTAATAATAATACTGACATCGTGAATCACTAAACAACTTTCGAAATAGTTGCTATATACAATTATACATAATAAAGCAATAATCATGTTGTTTTCACGTTCTATCTGAAGTAAAATCAAATAAAACAATGCCGTAACAAGAACATTTTTCCCCCAATATGATCAACTATTTTATTAGGTTAAATAAGGCAAATTCTGTAGACACAATTGATATATTGTCATTTGGAATATTATTGTTTTCCTACGTACATAGCTCGTCTTAGTTTAAGTCAGTACTTCTCATTACATTAAGTTCATGCAAGCCCGGAGGTACTATTTATCTACTCGGAGGCATATAATTTGAATGCTGTTCGGCTGCCTCTTGTGCTATTTTTAGCTCAGAAAGCTATTTTTAGCTCAGAAATCTGGCCAGCCTTCATTTTTTGTCTCGCCCACGATAGTGGGTATCGAGACATAGCAGTCACTTTTCCGGCGGCGGCCACATTTTAAATCAACAATATCTCAATAACCGCTGCTCGATTTTTTCTGAAACTTTCACAGTATTGCTGTATTGGGTCAAGGGACATCACGTAATGCACAATTACCAAGGTCAATGTTATATTTTGCTTATTTTCTCCAAACTTAACCTTGGTTTGATAACTTAACCTCAGTCATTTTTATGTGCTTGTCTCACTTTATGTCTTGATACTTGATCATATGCATTGTTGGCATTAATGTACATCGCTGAACGACAAAAAATACCAAGGTCAAGGTCATGTTTTGCGTTATTTACCCTAAACATCAGTTTGGTTAGGTAAGTTAGGTACGTTAACTCAGTTAACTTTTTGTGATAATTTTAATTTCTTTGTTCATACTTGGTCATATGTATTGTTGGCATTGGTGGACATCTCTGAACGACAAAAATTACCAAGGTCAAGGCCATATTTTGCGTTATTTTTCCCAAACTTAACATTGGTTAGGTAACAACCTCAGTTAACTTCATGTGATTGTCTCACTTTAAGTCTTTGATACTTGGTCATATGTATTGTTGGCATTGGTGGACATCGCTGGCCGTCAAGCAATACCAAGGTCAAGGTCATATTTTGCCTTATTTTCTCCAAACTTAACCTTAGTTAGGTAACTTAACCTTGGTTAGGTAATTTAACCTCAGTTAACTTTATGTGATTACCTCACTTTATGTCTTTGATACTGGGTCATATATATTGTTGGCATTGGTGGACTTCGCTAAACGACAAAAAATACAAAGGTCATGTTTTGCGTTATTTACCCTAAACATCAGTTTGGTTAGGTAAGTTAGGTAAGTTAACCTCAGTTAACTTTTTGTGATAACTTTATTTTCTTTGTTCATACTTGGTCATATGTATTGTTGGCATTGGTGGACATCTCTGAACGACAAAAATTACCAAGGTCAAGGCCATATTTTGCGTTATTTTCCCCAAACTTAACATTGGTTAGGTAACAACCTCAGTTAATTTCATGTGATTGTCTCACTTTAAGTCTTTGATACTTGGTCATATGTATTGTTGGCATTGGTGAACATCGCTGGACGTCAAGCAATACCAAGTTCAAGGTCATATTTTGCCTTATTTTCTCCAAACTTAACCTTAGTTAGGTAACTTAACGTTGGTTAGGTAATTTAACCTCAGTTAACTTTATGTGATTACCTCACGTTATGTCTTTGATACTCGGTCATATGTATTGTTGGCATTGGTGGACTTCGCTAAACGACAAAAAATACCAAGGTCAAGGTCAAGATCCTTTGCATTATTTTCCCAAAACTACATCCTGCTTAAACCACTTAACTTCAGTAAGCTAACTTCTTATGATTAACTCGCTTGTATTTGTTTGATACCTGATCATATGAAGTGTTGTCTTTGGTGGACATCATTTAAGTGCACATTTAATAAAATATTTCATATGCCGTGTGTTGCCACGGTGGGCGAGACACCCTCAGACCGAGGTCTGGTTGGTATACCATTCTGTTAACATTGAAGCGGGGAGTTCGCTCCCCGCCGCAAAAAAAAAATATATAAAGGTTGGCATCGTAGATCTATGGTATAGAGTATTCAACTTCTGAAATATATCCTTAAAGGGACACATGACAGTCTATGAAGTACTTATCAAACATTGTGTGTGTGACTTATTCTAAGAACTGTATTTTATGTGATAGGTACGACTTCGATGACAAAGAAGTGCAACATATACTGGATCAAGATGACGAGCTACTTGAAGTGTTTAATATGTTTTTGTTAGAAGACCTTGTACCACCAATAAGACATGTGTACAAAACAAACACGTTTAAGAAAATTGAAAAACTCACAGAATCACTTGTTGTTGGATTCTTAGAGAGGAATTTGAAAGAGCAGGCAAAGACGTTTGACAGAAGTAAGTTTCCTCCATACATGTACTCATTGTTACCAGTGGCAGACACTTCTTCATTTACATAGTTATGGTAACCAGGGGATTTACCTCTGTAGTTTATGTAGATATGGTAACCGGGATGTGACACTCCTTGATTTACATAGTTATGGTAACCAGGGGATTTAACTCTGTAGATTATGTAAATATAACAGGTGGTGAAAAGATCGTTCCTCAACCGGGACTCGAACCCAGGGTCTCTGGTTTACCGTACCAGCGCTCTAACCACTGAGCTATCGAGGACACACGGTTAGGACTCGATATTTCACCATATACCTGTACCCGGTTACATACACCTCTACCAGATTGAAATTCGTCCCTGAATTTCTAGTAGAGTTATCTCCAGGCCGGCTGTCAGACTTATTTTCATACTGTTTCATGCTAACAGACACGGTCCTGGATCCCGGACGAGCCCCCAAATATAACAGGTGGTGAAAAAATCGTTCCTCAACCGGGACTCGAACCCAGGGTCTCTGGTTTACCGTACCAGGGCTCTAACCGCTGAGCTATCGAGGACACACGGTTAGGAATCGATATTTCACCATATACCTGTACCCGGTTACATACACCTCCACCAGATTGAAATTCGTCCCTGAATTTCTAATGGAGTTAACTCCAGGCCGACTGTCAGACTTATTTTCATACTGTTTCATGCTAACAGACACGGTCCTGGATCCCGGACGAGCCCCCATTTATAACAGGTGGTGAAAAGATCGTTCCTCAACCGGGACTCGAACCCAGGGTCTCTGGTTTACCGTACCAGCGCTCTAACCACTGAGCTATCGAGGACACACGGTTAGGACTCGATATTTCACCATATACCTGACTTCGAATCAGAAGATTGCGAGTTCGAGTCTCGTCGTGGTCGCCATTTATAACCGGGTCTCGGGTGCAAGATTTAACACACAAAGCTTCCCATGTTTAAACTATTTATTCATTCGTCCAGGTTCGCAATATACGAATCAAACCATATTTTGAGCCTGAAACATATAAGAACAACAACGGTAAAACTAAGTAAAAATCTATCAGATAAGCTAAACGGCTCAATTCAGCAAATGCAACATTTCACATACATGTATACTATAAAAACACTTAAAACAGTCTTACCAGAATCGTTTCCATGATATGCGTTTATTTAATAAATACGCTCAAAGATAAGAGCTTATATAATATGGCAAAGCCTATCTAGAAACTATCAATCTATAGCTAAGTTTGGTCTCGCGACCTTACCCTAAGAAAGCTAGATGTAGAATGCCTTGTAGGTAGAGATAGGAAGGCGGGAGTTAGTAATTTTAGCGCCAATAAGGGGTTATCGGGTGTCAACCCCGTGCATGCAGTGAGAACTTCTCATCCCTCGATAAACACTCTAAACCATTCACTCACACCATATCGACACAATAAACACAGAGACAACACAGTACGCAACATAGTACACCACGAAACAGTTAGTACGAGCGCTTGCCAGCTTAGCATATAAATATAGTTAAAACAATTGATCTTATCATCAAAACACTTTATAAACACTCGGTTACATAGATATGGTTACCGGGATATGACACTCCTTGATAGACATAGTTATGGTTACCAGGGAGTGGCGTATGTTTCTGGAAGTTATGTGTGATTCCTATGTTTCAGACAGTATTCTAGGGATGTTCGGAAAGTAATGATCAGTGTGGATTATCATGCAAAAAACTGACTAAAATTCCTATTTCATCTTTTGTATTTGAATTCAGACGGAATGCATAATTTCTATGGCGTTAATCTTATGTTTCAGACAATGTGCGCCATTTTGCGGACACGCTTCTACTTGCTCGTCTGGAGGCCGAAGAGGAGGAAGGGAGTACTGCCCTTGACTCCCTGACAGAGACCCATCTTGTGCAGACTCTCTCCGACTTATTCTTTGGTAAACAAAGTTCTAATGTTCAGTATTTCTGCATCGGTCTTTATTGTTTGGCCCTAGTGACTTAAAATTGTTTATCCATGAATACAATTTTAGTTAAGAGAAGTTTTAAAACCTTTTGTTGTTTTTGTTCAATTATTTAAATATCACTTTTAATGAAATGCATGTTTCATCTCCAAACATCATTTGTGTTTATTTTTGTCCATTTTATTTTAGCAATCAATAAATGTTGCTGCATACATATTTCTTATGTCAAGGTCATGATGACTGTACTAGCCTGTTATCGCGGGATTTAACCGATGGCTCATGATGATCGCAATCCTAGATTTGAAATAAATATGCTTTTTATGAACCTACGTCCAAAGAAATTAAATTCCAGGGTTTTTATAATATAAAACCCCTGTTTATTCTAAAGAAAATAAAGGTTACATTTAAACAACATGTTTTGCTTACTGTATATTTACATGTATGTTAACCAAATACAAATTACAATTACATGTTTTGTATTTTTGGGCAAGGATTTGAGGTTCTTGTTTAAGTTACATTTATCCTACATACAGCCGGCGTGGATACAACACGGCTAACTATCAGATTCGCCATTCTACACATGTTGGCCTACCCACACATACAGGCAAAGGTACAGGACGAGCTGGATAGAGTTGTTGGTACGTATGTGTAGCTGTAACTCACTAAGGATCGATCAATGCCGTAGCCATCCTGAGGCGCACCGAGTCACTTGACTCGGTGATGTTTAGCTGATTATAGCTAAAACAAATTCTATAACATTAATGTCATGTTGCTGTAGTGTGGGGCTGAGGAATTACCTCGATGTCATGTAAGGTCTAGCTACGGCAATGTCGACCACAGTATATTTTCAAAAAATGCTGTCATACTGTCTAATTAAAGGGAGATACGACAATCTTGATGTATATGTACGTGCTTTATTGTGTGCTTTGAAATATTTCCTTGTACTATGTATACGTTAAACGTTATAACTGCTCTGTATATCAGAATTGGAATTTATATAATTATTTTTGTTACAAAATCACAGGTTACCCGGTATACTAAATGAATAATGACTTTAATCAACAGTTAGAAATGCTGCAATAAATATAATTGTATGGTGGCATATTTATGCCAGCCAGTTAGCCACTTAGCTACATAATTAAGTCGACTTAATGAACTCCTGATGTCGAAATCACGTGTATTATGTCGCCACAACTTCTCAGGATGTTGACGTAATCAAGCGATAAAAGCCACTTATTTATATAGTTATGTCGACATCAGTAAGTAGCTGATTTCCCTAAAAGCCTGTTAATGCTCGGTACTGCCAGCCACTTGTCAGTTACTAATGTCGGCATCAAAACTATTAAATATTGCGTTCGTGTTACAGATGCTAACTTTCGGTATTCTCCGCAATTTTCACACCATGCTGAGTGGCTCCTGAGTGAGCTAAATTTATATTAAAAAAAATATTTTTATAGAGTAAATTGTGAATAAGTAGTATGCGATGGAGCTGAAGGGGGTTGGGGGCGATCCATTGTGTAAACATGTATGAATTATTAAAGACATCCATGAAGAAATGTCAAATATCTTTTTCTCTGGATACGTACCGTGTTTCGTTCTTGCCCCGCCATTTTTACTACAACCGGTATGACGTAAATATCTATATTTAGCACAGTAACTAACTTGTAGCTATTATATTGTTTTATAAGTCGACATCAGTAACTGACAAGTTGATGTCAGTACCGAGCATTAACAGGCTTTTAGGCAAGTTAGCTACTTACTGATGTCGACATAATCATACAAATAAGTGGCTTTTAGCGATTGATTATGTCAACATCTTGAGAAGTTATGGCGACATAACATATTTGATGTCGACATAATACATGAATTAAGTCGACTTAGTGGCTAGCTGGCTGACAGAAGTATGCCACCATATAATTGGATTTGAATCAATTGAGTAATTTTTAACTCTTAACCCGCTAAGCATGACTATAATGTTAAGGGTTAAGGTTTATTTGCAGTTATTATACCCACGTTTTTAAGAAAAAAAACAGTGTATATTAAAATCGCCTCCGGGGATTTGGGGTCTTTTTTTTTGGTAATTATTTCTCAAATGAAACATTATGGTGCTGGCTCCGCACCCAGGGTCTCTTAGGGGCGTTAAAAGGTCAAATGCACTAAAAATTCAATTACACTGTCATTTTTTCTATATTCTTGCACATAACTTGTTGTATGTAATTGTCTATGAAAAATATACAACATATCAAACGATTTTATTATTTTGAACACGGACGTCTGCTCAGGGGCCCAGGGTGTGGGGTTGTGTGTGTGTGTGTGCGTGTGGGAGGTGGGGGCTATATATATTTTATTATACCCACGTTTTTTGAAGAAAAAAAAAAGGGTATATTAAAATCGCCTCCGTTCGTCCGTCTGTCCGTCCATCCGTCCGTTACCTCATCTCCTCCTAAACTGCTGAACGGAATTCAACCAAACTTAGGATATGACTTCACCATATGATTACGGCGTGCAAGAGCAACATTATTTTTGGCTCCGAGACCAGGGGCCCTCAGTGGGGGTCAAACGGTCAAATACACTAACAACTCAATTACACTGCCATTTTCACATGTTTTTGCACATAACTTGGTGTATGTAATCGTCTATGAAAGATAAACAACATATCAAACAGTTTTATTATTTCGAACTTGGACGTCTGCCCGGATGACCTCAGGGTGGGTTGGACGGGCAGGGAGGAGAGGGCATTTTTTATTTTTTTATTTTTTTTTGGTAATTATGTCTCAAATGAAACATTATGATGATGGCTCCCACCCACGGGCCCTCAGGTGGGTCAAAAGGTCAAATACACTAAAAATTCAATTAGTCATTTTTCCATATTTTTGCGCATAACATAGTGTATGTAACTGCCTACGAACATGGTAAAAGATTAAACAACATATCAAACGATTTTATTATTTCAATCTCGGACGTCTACCCGGGGCCCCAGGTTGGGTGGGGCGGGCGGGGGTTGGGGGAATGTTTTTTTTTATTTGTTTGGTAATTATGTCTGAAATAAAACATTATGATGATGGCTCCACACCCAGGGGCCCTCACGGGGTTGGGTGTCAAAAGGTCAAATAAACTAAAAATTCAGTTACACTGTCATTTTTCCATATTTTTGCAAATAACATGGTGTATGTAATTTGCCTAAGATTAAACACTATATCAAACAATTTTATTATTTCGAACTCGAACGTCTGCCTGTGGGCCCAGGGTTGGTGGGGCGGGAGTGGTGTGTGTGTGTGTTGGGGTGTGCGGGGGATCTGGTGCATTTTTTTAAATTATGTTTCAAAGGAAACATCATGATGATGATGGTGGTGGGGAAAGGGTAACAGAGGGTCAATTAGTTTTATATATATATACGTGTTTGCGTCTGTCCATCCGTTACCGTATCTCCTCCTAAACCGCTGAACGGAATTCAACCAAACTTAGGGTATGTCTTCAGCATATGATGACGGCATGCAAGAGCAACATTATTTTTGGCTCCTTACCCAGAGGCCCTGCGGGGATGGTGGGTGGGTCAAAAGCTTAATTACACTAAAAATTCAATTACACTGTCATTTTTCCATATTTATGCACATAACTTGGTGTATGTAATCATCTATGAAAGAGATAAAGAACATATGAAACGATTTTATTATTTCGAACTCGGACGTCTGCCCAGGGGCCCAGGTTGGGTGGGGTGGGGTGGGAGTAGGGATCTGAGGGGCTTTTTTTTGTAGTTATGTCTCACCCAGGGACCCTCAGGGGGTAAAAAGGTCAATTACACAAACAATTCAATTACACTGTATTTTTTCCATATTTTTGCACATAACTTGAAGGTGTATGTAATTGTCTATGAAAGATAAACGACATATCAAACGATTTTATTATTTCGAACTCGGACGTCTGCATTTGTTTTTAATTATGCCTCAAATGAAATAGTATGATGATGGGATTACACTGTATACATTTGTTTCTTCCTACTTCATCGGTGGGGGAAGGGGCATCAAATACACTAATAATTCAATTACAGTGTTATTTTTCAATACTTTTGCACATTAGTTGGTGTAATAGTCATCTATGAAAGAGATACACAGCATGTCAAATGATTTATTATTTAAAACTCAAACTAAGGTCGTCTTCCCTGGGGGTTGGGGGTGGAGGGTGGTGGGGGTAGGGTATCAGGGGTTCAATTTATTTTTTTAAATTATGTCTCAAACGAACATTTTGATGAAGAGATTACAATGTATAATAATATGTTTTTTTCCTATATGTGTGTGTGTGGTGGTGGGTGGGGTTGGCTTGTGTGAAGGAAACGTGGGTATTTGCGATGGCGTGCCGTCGAATTCGTTCTAGTTTTTTTTGTTTTGATAATTATATCTCAAATGAAACATTATGATGATGGAATTACACTGAATACATTTGTTTCCTCCTACGTCATCGGTGGGGCCTGGAGGAAGGGGCATCAAATACACTAATAATTCAATTATGGTGTCATTTTCTCATACTTTTTCACATTAATTGGTATAATAGTCGTCTTTGAAAGAGATACACAGCATGTCAAATTAAAACTCGGAGTGTAATTTTAGTGTGGCTTACGAGGTCAACCCCATGAAGCGGTACTTCTTTTTTTTTGTACCGCTATTGAATTCCGTCAAACAATCTTGGTTTTATTTAGTAAATATTCAGTAATGGTTGGTGTGTTATGTTTGTCAGCGTAATGAGTTTGTGTTTTATAGCCTAAAAGTTACGGATATTGTCCCTTAAACGGGAATGGACCGGTGTAGAAAATGTGGGTATTTTGAGATGGCGCGCCATCGAATTCGTTCTAGTTCAAATTGTGTAAAATAAAAACTAACATTTCCTTCAGAGGTTTTGTACATGAATAGAATTTTAAATATTTATTTGGTACATAGTTTGAACTGCCTTTTCTAAACATATGAAACCTTTAAATATAATTGGTAGCGGACTTGGTTGTTGAGATATTAGTAAGGTTAGTGTATGAGTCATATTCTTTTTTGGCAAATCTCCTATAATTTCAATAAAACCTAATTTATGCAAAGAAATTTAATCGAACAAATCAAATCCAATTGTATCATTTTTATTCAGGCTTGATGTATATAATTATATTCTATATGTATATACAAAAGGAAAAAAGAAACGCAACTAGAAAATTTCCACAATTTGACGTCCTAAAAGTAGATATTAAATTCGAACAGGAAAAGTATCATTCATGGACGACAGTCAACCACAAACACACAGAGAAGCAAAGAACAACTTTAAACCTTGCATGAAATGACAGACTTTTGGGGGGGGGAAAGAGACTTTTCGCGAAAAAAAATGTATTTCCTATGAATATATATGTTTAACACTAATTCAAGGAATTAATATTTACAAATTAAAAATTGATTGGATAAGTGTGTTAATACTGCTTTGTGGGATTACAACGTTCGTATTAGTTCACCCTCATTCGTTATCTTCACGGGATCTTAAAATAGTTTATAATGGTTTTACAATAAGTTCTCATTCTATACAACACATTAGTTAAACTCATTTAAAATGCCCTGAAGATAATTCATATGACAATTAAGGTTGTAATCCCAACAAGCAGCGATTATGATACGTCAATATTAACTATTAATAGGTCGAGACAGACTGCCCAAACTTTCGGACCGGCCTGATCTTGGTTATACAGAAGCTGTGCTGCATGAAAGCATGCGTCTAGCAACCGTAGTTCCAACAGGTATTTTTCACATGACAACATGTGAGACATCAATAAGTAAGTGTATCCCTTTATAATTTTATCTCCAAAAGAAGAACTAAGGTATAGTTATCCCTATGCATACTTGTATAAGATGTAGGAATCACATGTACGTAGGAATGTATTTACATCTGATTTCTCGTGAATATAACTCTTCCTGGGCTTTATCATTTATGTGCTATGAAACTTCACTGTCAGATCACTACCAACTGAAGATGTGAATACTGGAACCAGTTTGGAGTGTACCTGTTTTTAACAGAGCTTATGAAGTTCAAATGTCAAATGTCTTTAGCTATAAGCTTGTCTGAATCCTCCTTAGCGTTTGTGCCGATTGCGATGAAACTTCACAAATATCACCAACAACTAAAAAATAGTAAATTTAGATTGCAAGTATTTTTATCAGAGTCATGTTGGATACAGCTAAGTTTCCATTAAAGAAAGCATGTTCACAACTCTTTGTCTTATGTTCGGATTGCGATGAAACCGTTAACGTTTGCATAACTGCAAACTTTAGGTTAGACTACTCTCCCAAAATGTACTGTTTCAAAGACTCGCACGTGCTGCATTTTCATATTTAGTCTCGTGGACGTTTTTAAAAGAAAGAAGTCGTCTTTAACCCCTCTAGGGGATGTAGTAGCCTTAAAACTGTACATAGTTGCGCCTACTACTACTAGGCTTCTACTAAGAGATTATATAATAACTGCTTATCTCAAAACGAGTACTTTCCTGGGTCGGAAAGCATAATATATATATATATATTATGCAATACTATAAGATAACTGCTACTCAGAGTCTCGTACATCAAAGAAATAGAAATCAAATAATAAAAGGTTTCTGATACTGCTTCGAAGAATGCAATGATGTTTGGTTGATCTGCGTCCATTTGATATATTACTGCGAATGGCACGTCACTTCCTGTCAATTGTTAACGAGACCCATGGTAACCAGTAGAGCCTTCGTGTGCCTCTTGTTATAAATTGTACTTTTTCTCTCACCAGGTGGGTATCAGATACCCAAGGGTACCCAAGTAGCCATCAACCACTGGGCTCTGCATCATGACCCCGAGGCCTGGGAAAATGTTGACCAGTTCATACCAGAACGCTACCTCGACGAAAATGGCAGACTGGGTCCCAAACCTCCAAACTGGCTCCCATTCTCTGCGGGAAAGAGAGTGTGTTTAGGAGAATTTGTGGCCAAACCCGAGCTACACTTGATATTTGCGAGCTTAATGCAACGATTTAAGTGGAGTACTGAGCCAGGAACTGTTGTAGACGTGACGCCTATCGGAGGCGGTTTTAATCTGATGCCCAAGCCGCACAAAGTAGTGATTGAAAAAAGGGTTTAACATGGATAAAACAAACATATATTCACCTTAACATGTTTTTAACAAACATATACCATATATATAAACCTATGTTTGTTGTATGTCTACCAGTGTTCATTTCTATGAATCATACGCCATAGGGTCTCCTTTGGAAGTCTTGAAGATAAATCTTATTCAGAGCAGTTAAAACTTTGCAACATATACGAGGGTGCTTCAAAAAGTTCTGTCACTAGGCATATATCCTTTGAACTGGATATTACACTGAGATAAAGTAGTGTATTTATAGTACTACTGGATTCGCTCTCTTAAATTCCACAAAAAAAATGAAAAATTTCCGGTTATTTATACCCCTGAATTACCTCCCTCTACCACACCTTTTGGATACTGGCATCCCTGAAAATGTCCTTGTTACAAAACGTTGTAAAAATTATTTGAATAATTCTATGCTTTTCATTTTCTTGTACGCCATCTGTTGTTATTCGCCTGTAATCCATGAAAATGATTGTCGATAATTCGGAAAGGTCTTGCTGTAAACTAGAAATGAGTGAATGCATATCCCTTAACTTTAGCGGAAATAACACTGATTTTCTTCATTTTGTTTACGGAAATGTTTTTTAAATGTCGTAATTATTCTCATAGTATTAATATGTTTTCATATTTTTTTACAAATCCTAGTCCTTCAGTGTTTAAATTTTATATTCAACACATTATTGTAGACTTTTGCACAATGTTTAGTGAAAATATTGATCATCCAAAAACACTATTTCAGAAGACTGCCCTTCCATTTAATGTCCATTTATCATTAAATTAATTTTACATGTTAGCTTAACATGTTAATTTCTAGGACAATGCCTTTTCATCTACCATGCTTAAATTCTGAATCTTGTTATGCACATATATAACAGGTAATGTATGAGAAATTTCAAAGGTCTTCGACAAGTACTTAAATAGAAACAGGCATTTAAAAAAGTAACAGTTAACATACCTGACAAAAACTCAGGACGAAAATGCCTCAGTATGTATAAGTGATGTATATTAAATGTTCCATAACTTTCGTCACACAAAAGATACAGCATTCATTTTACCATCAATGGAATGGTATTGAAACTCTCATTTGGTATCAACATCAACACTCACAACGAGCACATAATTGTTAAAACGCGTTAGTGACAGAACTTATTGAATGACCCTCGTATTATTTAAGAAAACGTACGCAAAACAACGATTCCTAGTGTTATGTGCAATTATTAAAACGCAGTGTTACATGTTTAAAATGTTTAAATAATATTTATCTTGAATAATACCATTGGAGATGCTTTGGAAAGTCTACGAAAACATTACCTGAGATAATGTCAAGGTAGTAGGCCTATTGTCAATCCTGCTGTGATTGTAATATATCACTTTACCTTTAATAAAAAATACATATTTTATGCAGTTGTTGTTATAAATACCTGTTTTGGGTGTGGCTTTCTTTGAATGCTCCACGTTCTGTTCTACTTTTGTATGCTACTTTTATCACATAACGTCCCTTGTTAGCAGTGTCGAACACCCATTTAATATTCTGTTGTATACACGTGTAATACAACCTGGAACGATTTTGATTGGTTGAGTTAAACCTGTAACAATACGCAAGTTTATTAACTGAAACTATTTTATTTATTACAATTTCACCCAGATCTGAGTCATATACTTATTATTTGTGACAAGCTTATAAAAATAATGCACGTTATACAAAACATTGTTGTTGGTTTGTTAAACATTTGGCGTAAACTGCTATTTTGTAAAGAGGTAAAACCCGAACTATTTTATACGCAACGTCATGTGTGAGACGCGACGTTACGACGTCACATATTTTATGACGTTTTTGGCTCTAAAATGTGTCTGACGTCGTGGCGGTTCTATGTCCATCTGAATTAATTTTTACTAATTTGATTGCAATGTTATGTGATAAAAAGGATCTTAAACTCGTTCCCATTCCATATAAGATTTATGAAACGAGTTATGAATTATTTTTAATTTTAACTCGCCAAAAGGCTCGTTAAAATTAAAATAATTCATAACTCGTTTCATAAATCTTATATGAAATGGGAACTCGTTTAAGATCCTCTATGTATGTGGCAGATGCTGAAGAAATCTTAAATATGTATTTCAGTACTTTATCTTCATGAATAAAACAATATTGGGCGGGCTTTTCTACTTTAAAGGGTCCTCCAAATTGAAATAACTTCCCTTTGTATTACAAAGATAATGATTAGCAGTTTATAAAAATACTTCGGTCAACATCGTAAACCTATTCGTTCATCGGTAAATCACGAATCCATACGGCACATTTGCCCCTAATACACACCTGTCACGGAAACGTAACTGAGGTTTCACGGAAACAGCCGAATGGAAATCCCCTGTTGACGTCACGCATTAGAAACCAAAATGGCGGACACAAACGAAGTAAACAATGCGAGCGAAGTGGAAAATGTTGAACACATTTTGTTTACCCCATCCACTTTGATTTTGAGCGTATAAAGCATAAATCAAAACAATAAACGAATAATACAAATAAACTCATGGTATTAGATTCTTCAATGTCTTCATCCTGTGACTCCGTCTGTGGGTCTGCAAATCGGAGAATCGGGGAATTGCGTCAGGTTTCAACATTGGTTTTAAGTTTTCGATACCTACCGTATTTACTCAATGAGTCCGGACACTCATTAATTCCGGACACCTAATAAATTGAAGGAAATAATAAAACTAGTGTTCGGACATATTAAGAAACCAATCTTATTTCAATAGTTTTGATGGTTTTATAAATTCGGACATCGGGAAAAGATGAACTATTCGCCGAAAATGACAGGTTAAAATTACGATCAACGACTTCTAATTGCTGATTGCATCTCGATAATTACAGGGCTTTATATTCAGCCCAGATAATTACCACACAGACCAACAGAGGCAGCAGCATATACTTCAATGTATTTAATTGCAACTTGTTTGATGCATTTAAATAAAAAGTTTTTTATCGTGATTTTTTACTGTTATTTTTTACTGTTATTACCGAGCCATTTTAAAACAATTACATTATTACTGACCCATGCTATAAACATCCATATAACTTCTGTGTAATCGGTCAGGCGCGTGTTGAAACAATTGTTTAAACCAGGTAAAACCATTCCAATGTAGGTGTTACGGGTTGTTTTGTGTTGTAGCTAGTGGGCCATTCCATTATCTGGCATAACCAGCAAAACAATACGGACTCGCTCACACAGGTAAAATGCTGGGCGATTTGATGTCTGTCTGTACAGACATATCAAATACTTTTTATTTCATACCATAAGCATGGCATGCTTTGTTTTTTATAGCTTCGATTTGAAGAATAACATGAAGTTGCAATTAAATGGACGAAGAACACGATTAATTTATAATTTTAATTTATTTTCTGCAATACCTTGTACGTTTTTATTTTGTAATAAAATAATCAACATGTTTAAAAATTGCATTGTCTCATTATTCAATAAAGTTCATTGCTACATTTCAAACAAAATATAATAATTTAATATAATAAACTAAATGTCATAATTGTTCATTAGTTCATTGTTTACACATTTTTTATTAGGATTGAATCGCATATAGCCCATTATACTATTACACAGTCCGCACTAGCCAGACTACACTTGTGACTAGAACGTGACAGTTCCACAGATCAAACAGTGTACCGCTCACTCACCGCAAAATTCAAAGGAATAATAAAGTGTGTCTCGGTGAGTTTTACAGTTTGCCCAAGTTGAGTACCGTAATTTTAGACAGTTTATAGAATAGCCGAATAATTACCAATAAGTGATAATTAATGGATGGATTTTCGTAATTACAGTAAACAACAAAGGTGAGATTGCCCCGAACATCACAATTAACAATACTTACTGTAGAACGTTAATTTACCGTTCCCTCTCAAAATATTCGGACATTGCCATTGGCAAATATGAATTAATTTTGTTAAGTTATATTTCGGGACACAATTTTTATTTTTTATTTTATCCCGTCCGAACTGATAGAGTAAATACGGGTAATCTCTTTTTCGTTACATAAGTCATCAAAATCTTTTTCAGTAAAATGGTCCGAACATATGCGAGAGTGCTCTGAAAAATTCCATTTCACACCGTTTTTCAAAACAACAAGTTCAACCCATTTAGTTCGATGACGGACACATGGAAATGTGTGTAGACTTGCACTGCCTTCCTGTTTACTTTTTCTACAAAAGCTTAATGAGCACCTTTTTACCATGATGAAGACACGAACACATCAATACTATTCCAGGGTTTAAAACACGAGTAACAGTTTGTTTACACATAGATACGCGCCATACACTGCCTTCCTGTTTACGTTTTCTACAAAAGCTTAATGAGCACCTTTTCACCATGATGAAGACACGAACACATAAGTACTATTCCAGGGTTTAAAACAAGAGTAACAGTTTATTTACACATAGATGCGCGCCATAATTGATTATGTAAATTAGGTAGTTTGTACGGAAGATGTGATTGGTCATCCCCATATGACGTCATTTTCCGAAGATCGATCGCGCACCAGTTTTTTTTGTGTACAGGTAAACTTCATACCTGTAAAACTTGCATTTATCAACGGTTTTTGAGAAAACGGATGATGACATTGACATTCTATTATAATAAGCTTTCATTTAAAATCACTTTATTTTTCAATTTGGAGGACCCTTTAAAATACGCTTTTTGCTAATAAAACAAAATATTACATATGTATACATTCAGTATTTTATTTACATGGTTAAAGCGAGAAAATGGGTGAGTAGAAGCATTTTGCTTATAAAGCAAGAATACAAACTCGTCTTTATTTGTATTTGTCATCCATGTTGTTTAATCCCTGAACTTCACATCCATTTTGCTATAAATCAGTTAAAAAGGTTTTCTCTTCTTAACAGAAAAGAGCTTAGTTACTCGTATTCTGCATGAATTCATATGTCATTTTCTAAAACTATTAAAGAGTCTTTTTAAGTCATTAATTAATTTCAGTTCTGTTGTGCTAAACAAATGACAATACTAAAAGAAGATATACACATCTAACAGGAAAAGTAGCATTCAAGGACGACAGTCAACCGCAAACACACAAAGAAACAAAGAACTACTATAAGCAAAGATGAATAAAAGGCACGATAAGACATCACAATCACACACGGGTTGACAATAGGGCTACCGTCTTGGAACGGTCAGTGGCAAAAAAGGACGCTGGAGGTTTAAACCAGGTGCTAGGGTGCACCAAATCTCACTCTTGTCATCATGCATGAGCTTTCGTCCCTCGGGTTTTCTGGTCGTACCCTAGATTGGTTTTCTCTTTGGCTGCAACTGCTGTGGTTGTTCAGTACTATTCTGGATACATCCTGAGATGTTTCTTCTTTTTTTTTTATATAGCTTTACAACAACATCTTAGTGTTTATTTTGTTAGTTTCTCTGGACTTTATTGTTAGAGAATTCCGTTTGATGGGATGTAGTTTTGTTTACAATGTCTTGTCTATTTGGGCGCTGAAGACAGGATAATAGCGAGGATTGTGTACACATAAAATCGGTCCAACTAACCTCTAGGCATTATTGCCTACTGACCGTTCCAAGTCGGTAACCCTGTCTTCACCACCCTTTCTGTTGTATTTTGTCTTTTTCTTTGTATAATTCAATATTGCTCATTGTAGTACAGTGCGGACCTACGATGCTATTGCGTTTGGATGCTGTGGTTTCTAAAAGACCCTATATCTCATTTTTGGCAGAGCAACAAGAGTACAAACCATTATGGGTACGACAAGACAAAATTAAAGACAAACATCAACCGCTACCGTCCTATAAGGATTTAGGTAGACGTCATCATAGTGTCCACAATCTGTCCGGTCATCGCACAATCAAAGAGGAAAGCATAGTGGCGAACTGTAAATGGGTCAACCACTAAACATGCATTACGTTGCAAAATGATAGGGTCATAACCCATTTTCATAATCTTTTTAACAAGTTTAATAAAGATCGTATGAAAATGATCATGACCAAGGATCTTAACGCCGTACTGCACCTATTGTCATTATTTTTATGACTGTGATGTATCACTTCACTTTTAAAAAATGTATTTTATACAGTTGCTGTTTTAAATAGTTATGTAATGTTGTAGGTAGCCTTCTGTGAATGTTACATGTCATGTTTTATTGTTGCATTTATTCGAATGTTAGGAATATTGACGAAGTATTAAACTTGTATATTTACATGATTAAAACAGTAAATTGGGTGATACGTGTAGAAGCATTTTGCTAATAAAACAAGAATGAAAACGAAAGCATTCTTCAGTCTTTATATTAATCATCCATTCAGTTTAACTCCAAACATCAAATCCGTTTCACATTAGTAAGAATTGTTTTGTCTTTATAGCAAAGACCTTATTTTTCTCAGAGTCTGCATTGATTGGTTAATTAATGATATATTTAGGTAACTATCGTCTTGTTCGTGAGAGAAACAGCGAAGTGCAACGCTCTAATTTATTTATTATAGCTTTGAATTGCTGAGCAAAAGATTAAATGGGGTTTTAAATCTCATCAACACAAACAGGTCAGGTCATATTGGGACTTTGAAATAAAAGGAAATATACTGAAAAATGGCATTAAACGCCAAAAAAACAAACAATTTTAATTAGATTTATTTTGGATGGAGTTGTTTGGTGGATGCACAGTAGGTGGAGGAGTCATATAAAACTGTCAGTAACAATAACTAAAATATGTAAAAGAAAACAACTTTAGCGATGTCTCTTTATAGTTCGAGAGAGATCCGCAGTCTTGAACTAATACTTATATGTAATACTCCCAATTATCTTTTAATACAGTAATGTTGATGTAAATTTGCATGGTTCTTATACAAGAACAAAGATTGATGTTAAAGCCACAATAGTATTCAACTTTAACGGAGATGATTCGACTTTATGTTGATAATTAATACAGAATGTGACAAATTTGCATTACATCCGTCGATGTCCCAGACATTAATTGAAACAAGTAATTGGAAATGTAACCTTCAGTAACAAGTTATGAGACATATTTAGCCATTGTTGACATACACAATACTCGTACTATTAATATTCATGCGACCCTGAAGATGACCCATTTTTATGCTTGAGCGCAATGTCCATAGGACACAGCATAATCGTACATTAGTTCACACATGAAGTATTGAAATTCTTTATTTGGTACAGTGTGCAAAATTCGATTTCATTCTTTTAATTGCATAATTTCAGTTATAAGGCTTGCGAAAACTTCGGCAACTGTTTTATTTCTAACATTTTATTAAGCATATTCTGCCTTTAAATATTAACTCTGAATGAAATCACTGGGATGTTGAGTAATTATATAAATAAAGTAGTGACAATGTCAATATTTCTTTGACCATACTTCAAACATCTGTTTATGTAGAAAGTGTGTGTTCATTTTTGTGGAGGAAACAAGTACATATAAACAATTGTTTCTCTTTAGATTGATGATTAATAACTATAATTTATTTAAAGAAAATGTAATTATCAACTAAAGCATATTTCTGTGAAGCATAAACATTTGATGATCTGTTTTGTTTCCCAACGAGCTAAATTCACAGGCGAAAATACTGACGCATCAATGCCATTAAATCGACACAACAAGGCACCATACCAGCTTCTTTACTAACTTAGGATATAAATATACCTGGTTAATGGTCTAATATTCCTGGGAAAATAGTAAAAACTCCTCAATATCACATGTATGCTGCAAGTATTTTGAAAACACTGTATTAATAAAACCGCTATTTTGTATTGCCTTCTCGCTAATTTAATTCGGATCCTTCTCTTGTCTTTCAATATCATCTTATGAAATTAAAAACTTAAAATCAATAGCCGGACAGGCTTTGGACCGTATGATGACGTCTGCCTAAAGCCGAAAAGGACGGTGACGTTTGATGTTTGTCTGCAATCTTGTCATATCGTGTCCTCAATGATTTATTCTCTTGTTGCTCTGGCTTCTGCCAAGTCAATGAGTACCTTCTCTGTGGCTTTCTAGGCTATTGTTTTTTCTATTTATCTATACGCGAGCATCTTTGGGTTTTACTTTTGCTGCCTTGTTCGTTAGAGAATAGTTCGTGGCGGGGATTTCTTTTTTTTATTTATACTGTTCCTAGAACCTGGTTAAAAAACCCAGCGGCTTTTTTTGCCACTGAATGTTCCAAGGCGGTAGCCCTATTGTTAACCCTGTTTGTGTTTGTGACGTCATATGCCTTAATTCTTTGTTAACATTGCCATTAATGTTTATCCTTTTGCGTGTGTTTGGTTTTACAGTGTTTGTGGAAGCTGCATTTCCGGTTCGACTTTTATACTTATTTTAACAAGCAAAAATTGCATGTAAATGTAATTGTCTTACATGCGAATTGCTTTCATCAATAAATCACTGTGCATTACTGGTGCTCATCAGGAAGTCTTACGTAACACACAAATAAATATGAAAGATTTGATGATATCTCAGTATTCTTGATTTGCTGCTATTTCAGTATTCATGATTTGCTACTATCTCAGTATTCTTGATTTGATGATTTCTCAATATCTCTGATTCAATGCTATCTCAGTATCACTGATTTGATGATATCTCGGTATTCTTGATTCTGAGATATCTCAGCATGCTTGATTCGATGCTGTTTCAGTATTCTTGATTCTGAGATTTCTCAGTATGCTTGATTTGGTGCTGTTCTAGTATTCTTGATTCTGTGATATCTCAGCATGCTTAATTCTATTATATCTCAGAATTCTTGATTCCGTGATATCTCAGCATGCTTGATTCGATGCAGTTTCAGTATTCTTCATTCTGTGATATCTCGGTATTCTTGATTTGATGCTGTTCCAGTATTCTTGATTCTGCGATATCTCAGTATTCTTGATTTGATGATATCTCAATATCTCTGGTTTGATGATATCTCAATATCTCTGGTTTGCTACAAGTTCAGTATTCTTGATTGATGATATCTCAGTATTCTTGATTTGATGATATCTCAGTATTCTTGATTTGATGGTGTTCCAGTATTCTTGATTTGATGATATCTCAGTATTCTTGATTTGATGCTGTTCCAGTATTCTTGATTCTGCGATATCTCGGTATTCTTGATTTGATGATATCTCAATATCTCTGGTTTGATGATAGTTTAATTGATGAAAATACTATAACAACTTATAGTTTGTTTTATATTAACTATAAATTTAAATTTTCAAAAATTATTTTAAAAATCAATGATTTTTAGGTATTTTTGATTGAACTCCCCCGAAAATATCAAGATTTGTAAATTGGATTCATTTTAACTTTTTAATTGTCATATACATAAATATAATAGACAAATTCCAGAAGCTTCGTCTCTTAAATATTGCAATGGCAATATGTTTATAAGAAAAAAATCCAGTTTTCAGCGATTTTTTTTCAAATTTGCGACTTTTGGCCCCCAAAAAGGCAATACCTAGCCTCCGAGCTTTTAGAACTTTCTTTCAGTTACTCAGTGCACTTTGGCGATTATGAAAATGTTGGAAACATTTCTGTTGCAATATGTTTAGGGTTGGACCCGTATTAACTCTAAATGAACTAGCCTATTATGTTACACAGTTACTGGAGTATGCGCTTACCAAGTTCACCCTTGTCGTAAATATATATAATGGACAGTTCTTTCTTTGAATTAAGACCATTCCATTTATGTGACAAAGGGATGTTTTGGGGAAATGACTGATCAGCAGTAGGACATTGTAAACCCGGATCAGCCTGCGAGTAGCCTGCGAGTTACTGATCTGTGTTTACAATGGACGCACGGCTATTATAGTTGTGGTTAGCGGGTTAAGGGTTAATAGAATGAACGAGTTATTTGATATAATTGATTTCAGTCTTGTTTTAGATTTCTCAAAAGAAATCAGACTGTATAATTCATTGTAATATGTTTATACCTGCATTTACATGTTGACGGGCATTTGTTGATCTACATATACATAGTTAATTCTTTTACCATATCATCCCTTATTTGTAAATAGTTTTAACACTATATTTTACATTAACTTTTAATAACTTACTATTTCATTTGTTTTATATTCGCACATTATGACCTATTTATGCGTCGACGTGCCGTAAAACACCATTCATTCGTGGAATTTGTCATTTACTGTCGATGTAGCAGTCAATTTGATCCCTCTCTGAAAGTTTCCTCTCAGAAAGAATTGGCTATGTGATATTCTATCCACGGGGAAAACATCAGCTAAACAATTATTTCGCGGTGAAGAAACTGGCTAGCCAATTATTGCACCCACCCACCGCCCAACCCCTAGTTGAAATAATTGGCTAGATGATTTCCACCCCAACATAATCCCACCAACCCCTCGCTACATTTTTAAAAAGAAAAAATTCTTTCTTAGATCTGCTCAGAATGTTATGTGTAGAAGTTCTTATTTTTGTTTATATATATTACACTTGCATTGTTTTTAACACATATAATAGATTGCAAAAAAGTATACTGGTTTCCTCTCCCTCTATGGACAAGTCTGAGGAATATAGAGAATGAAAGTGTGGGTGGGGAAGTGGGGTGGGGTGGGGTGAATAAAGAATTATTAATCTTTTCCCCCTTCCTAACCTTTTTTTTAACACTTACATAAACGTTGTAAAGAAATATATTTGATATATGTTAAGACTGTTTCCTCTCCCACATGGAAGAGATTGAGGAATATAGACTGTAAAGAAGTATTGTCGAAGGGATGTGGGGGTGGAAGTGGAGTGAGGGAAATAATTGGTTAACTGATCATTCCCCACTCCCAACGTTTTTAACACATATATAAGCATTAAACATAAATACGTTTGCTATATGTTAGACTGTTCCCTCTCCCCATTGTAATAGATTGAAAAATATACAACTAAAATATATATATTTAAAGCTCCATGGTTGCGGGGAAAGAATTGACTAGCTGATTCTTCTTCCCCGACCCCTCCCAATATGTTTAAACACACATATAAACATTAAAGATAAACACATTTGCTATATCCTAGAATGTTCCTTCTTCCCCTATAGAAGGGATCGAGGAATATAAGACTGTAAAACAATATTGTTGAAGGGAGCAGCGGGTTTTTAAACACATACATAAAAAAATAATTAAAGAAATACATTTGCTATATGTTAGACTGTTAGCTCTCTACCACAGAAGTATAAAGGAAATGGGACACGGATGCCCCCCACTGAAAACAATCAGCGAAAAGATAAAAATTGACACCTTTTTTTTTTAACTGCCGTAACTGCGGTAATACAAGGTGGGTTTTGAAGCGATTCTATATGTACAGCTTGACATCATAAGTAGGCATCCTGTATCGATATGTACAGCTTGACATCATAGGTAGGCATCCTGTATCGATATGTACAGCTTGACATCATAGGTAGGCATTCTGTATCGATATGTACAGCTTGACATCATAGGTAGGCATCCTGTACAGTAATCGATTTGTACAGCTTGACATCATAGTTATGCATCCTGTATCGATATGTACAGCTTGACATCATAGGTACGCATCCTGTATCGATATGTACAGCTTGACATCATAGGTAGGCATTCTGTATCGATATGTACAGCTTGACATCATAGGTAGGCATCCTGTACAGTAATCGATATGTACAGCTTGACATCATAGGTAGGCATCCTGTATCGATATGTACAGCTTGACATCATAGGTAGGCATCCTGTATCGATATGTACAGCTGGACATCATCATAGGTAGGCATCCTGTTTCGATATGTACAGCTTGACATCATAGGTAGGCATACGGTATCGATATGTACAGCTTGATATCATAGGTAGGCATCCTGTATCTATATGTACAGCTTGACATCATAGGTAGGCATCCGGTAAAGTTTTGGAACTATCGATTGCAAACTGCGGGAGGAGATAGATAAAACAATCATGTTGAACGAAGCAGGGGGAGAAGAGAGAGGGTGCGGGTGGAAATAATTGGATAGCTGATTCTTTCTCCCGCTTCCAACTTTTTTTTAACACATACATAATTATTAAACGTGCTATATGTTAGACTGTTCCCTCTACCCCATGTAAGAGATTAAGAAATACAAAACTAAACAATAGTTTTGAAGATGCATGGTTGTGGGGAAAGAATTGGCTAGCTGATTCTTTCCCCCCGCCCCCTTCCAATTTGTTTAACACATACAAACATTAAAGTAGGTATCCCGCCAACAGCAGCCACATTTGAGAACAGATATATACATACCGTTTCTAAACCTACTGACGACGAGTTACGAACTCATAATTCCTTTTAGTTTAAACATATTTTATTACTTATGTTACAGAGAATGAACATCATATGATAATACATATTTATATATAACATACGCAAATGGATTGAACTACAAGTTATAACAACATTAGTTACAGTTCTCTCCATAATTCCTTTTACGCATATTCAATCAATTGCATTTTAAAAACCCGTCAATAAACCTATACCTTTAATCGACACACATTATTATATGACACCTGGGACAAAAATGACATGTAGAGAGCCCTGATGACACGAACACCTGGATAGTTTTAATAAACAATTTTTCTTAGTGTAAATTTTCCGTTATTTGGCGGGTTAGTTTCTTTTAAATGAAATACATTTGCTATTAGCCTAATAAATTGGCTCCTATGCAGTTTTTTTTTATTATTCTGACGTTCTATGTAACTGCATATACGCCTAATTTCCTTTGCAAAGAACCCGACTGGAAAAAACGCTCGAACACCCATGTGATTTTCGAACGAAATTGAGCAGCTTATCAGACTTATGTGCGTAAACCATGACGATAATCTAACAAAATAATAAGTTATTTACCATTTACTTTCGGTTTTATTTTGTTCCGAAGCATATTTTACATAATATATCGTTTTTTTGTAGATCGCTATACATGTGTATTGACAATATATTGACAAGTGCGCGTCTCTCCCAACGTTGCATGCGCATGCGCATAAGTACATATTTTCCACTGTGGACAACGTGTCACGAAACTGCGTTGTGTATAATGTACCTAGTATAAAGTTTTCAAGTCTTAGGCTAGCAAAAGGTAATGGGCGAAGATTGCCGGGATATTTATTATATATTATCCCTTCAGACATTCTCCTAAAAGAAAAATTAAAAAATCTCGCTTGTTTTATAGCCTAATCTTGGTGAAAAAGCACCTAACCATAGACCTACTGTATGTCCATGACTTAACTTAAGCTTGTTTATTTTGTTTTGTTATGTTCATTTCATTTAGTGTGTAGGGGGTGGGGTGAGTTTACGGGTGGATTCAGGGGGCGACCCACAAAACAATCTGTAAAATATGTAAATTTATATTAAACAAGAGATGTAGGAGAACAGCGCAGCTCGACTATTCAGAGAATAATAAATGGTATAGCCAATATATACCATCAGAAAACAAGGCTAAAACAATGTGAGGGTGGGGTGGGGGGTGGGGAGGGGTATAGAAACTCGGGCCGATATAAAAATTATTGTTAGAATCTCATACAAATTATAGTAAAATTTGGGGCAGGGGTGTGACATTTCATTTATTTTTTATCAGTTTTAATCCAAAGTTGCTGTCATTTAAAAAAAAATTGTGGTCGAAAGGCAACAATTTCCCTCCCCCTGTCCTCCATGTGAGTGGGGGGGGGGGACAATTTCCCTCCCCCTGTCCTCCATGTGAGTGGGTGGGGGGGGGGGGGGGGGGGGGGGGGGGGGGCGCACAATTGATATAGTTGTATATTTGATAAAACAAAACAACACAGACATATGTAAAAAAAACACAAAAAAACATTCGCGGGTGGTGTTGGGCTGGGTGTGAGGCGAAATATATTGATAAACTGATAAAACAGGGGGGGTGGGGGCGCATAATTGATATAGTTGTATATTTGATAAAACAAAACAACACAGACATATGTAAAAAAAACACAAAAAAACATTCGCGGGTGGTGTTGGGCTGGGTGTGAGGCGAAATATATTGATAAACTGATAAAACAAAACAACACAGATATATGCAAAAACAAACAAAAAACAACAACATTCGGGTGGTAGTGATGATGGTGTGTTGGGATGGTTGGGGTGGTGGGGTGGTGGGGTGGGGTGGGGGGGGGGGGGGGGGGAGGGGGGTAACACAAATTGACCAAAACAACATAGAAATATGTAAAAAAAAAAAAAAAAAGTTTCCAGTGGGGGTGGAGGTGGGGGAGGGGCGTAATGGGTGGGGGGAGGGGGGTGTAACATAGCTTTATGTTTAAGAATTGACCAAAACAACACAGAAATATGTAAAAAATATATAAAAATCGAGTTTCAAGTGGGGCAGGCGGGGAGTGGGGGAGGGTGGTGGCAGGGCCACATAAGAATTGACCAAAACGAGACAGAAATATGTAATTTTTTTCTATATATATATCGAGTTTCGAGTGGAAATATAAGAGCCGTAACTCCGCCGTTAATGGTCCGATCTGGTTGGTTTTCGAACTTGGCCAGTAGAGATAATAAAATTTACCAAAACAGTACAGAAATATAAAAAAATATATAGTTTAGTCTGTGGGGGGGTAGGGGTGTGTGGGGGGGGGGGGGTAGGTGGTGCGGGGGGCATAGCAATATGTGTACGAATTGACCAGAACAACAAAGAAATATGAAGAAAACAAATAGAGATTCGAGTCGGTGGGGGCGGGGCATCATAGCTATATGTGTAAAAATTGACCAAAACAATACAGAAATATGAAGAAGAAAAAATAGTTGAGAGTCGGGGGGAGGCGGGGTGCCGGGGGGTTGTGCGGGGGCGGGGACGGGAGTAGGGGCGGTGTAACATAGATATATGTGTAAGAATTGACCAAAACAACACAGAAATTTGTAAACAAATAAATAAACAAAATGAGTTTCGAGTGTGGGTGGGGGGAGGCCCTGGGGTGTTGGAAGCTGGGCGTAGGGGTGGGGGCAACATAGCTACATTTGTAAGAATTGACCAAAACAACACAAAAATATGTAAAAAAAATAATTAAATGAGTGTCGAGTGTGTGTGGGGGGGGGGGGGGGTGTGGAGAGGGGATGGGGGGGGGGGGGGGGGGGGGGCAACATAGCTATATGTGTAAGAATTGACCAAAACAACAGAAATATGTAAAAAAAAAATGGAGGGGGAGAGGGGTGTGTGTGGGGTGGGGGTGGTGGGCGCGGAGGAGGGAGCTCATGCATGGGTGAAGTACAGATAAGATGCATAATGATATAAGATCCCAAACCAATATTATAACTATATATACACCAGCTTACATGCAAACCTAGATCTGCCTTTATTGCACATGTTATGGGCCGTCACAATTTGGGTTCCATGGGAGCCCAGAATTTGCGGAAGGCAACATTACTTAAGCAACCCTTTATAACATAATATAAGGAAACCAAGTCCCAAATTTAGTTGAGCTTGGATGGGACGTTGTGCTTTATAAAAAGAAATCGTTGTGTGTTTGGTAGAGCTGAACATGGTGATTTTGTTTACGAAAACAATAACTGTCACTAGT
Organism: Cyrtodaria siliqua; assembly: GCA_037043455.1. Taxonomy (NCBI): domain Eukaryota; kingdom Metazoa; phylum Mollusca; class Bivalvia; order Adapedonta; family Hiatellidae; genus Cyrtodaria; species Cyrtodaria siliqua. Next base: position 100,475 of record JAWPHD010003675.1, read on the forward strand.
ATTCAAATCCCCCATCCACCCTCGCCCCCCCCCTCCCCACCCACCCCCACCCCACAGGGTTTATGGGATGACGAGTTGTCCGTTGTCAGTTGTCCGTCGCCCGTCGTCATCCGCTAACTTTTGCCTTTTGAACACTCTTGCAACTTCATTATTATTATCTTTACCAAACTGCTAATTTTCATATATTTTATATTCTCTTTATTACTGTAGAATAATAAACGAATAAAACAAGTAATGTTAACAATACTATAAATATAACAAAAATATTACTTTTAAATCGGCATGAAACATGTGTAGTTTAAACACACTACACAATGTTTTACGCTTGTAGCAATAAAATAAACGGTTCTATTCTATTCTGTCGACGGTGCATGGTGGGTTGCGTATGGTGAACTAATATGCGCATTGAACTCTGGGTAAGAATTTCAATCAAGATGGCGGTAACTCTCGATAATTCGGAAATATGTCGATATATTCGTGATAAATTTGGATAATCCGAGATATTTCATCGTGGCAGGTGAATTTTGAAACACCTATCGACTCAAAAAAAAATCTTCTTTCAACCTGTGCATATATAATGTACAAACAATGCTGTTTAAAAGCGTGAAACCTTCCCAACAGATTCCGTTGGGAAAGTCCAGTCGTAAAATGTGCAATAATCAATACACGTTGATGCTCGCCAATACGAAAAATTTCAAAAGAGCATTAAACGTGTATTTTAACACACTACCTGTGTCACCATAATAACAAATGTAAGGTTAACTCTTGGCACCATAATATTATTAACTATCGACACAACAGTGTCATTAACTCTTGTCACCATACTACCATTAACTCGTGACACCATAATAACAATGTTCGGTATTAACTATCGACACAACAATGTCATTAACTCTTGGCACCATTATTGCCATTAACTCTTGACACCATAATAACAAATGTAATGTTAACTATTGACAAAAATAATATCATTAAACTATATATATACTGAAAAACAAAAAGGCCATTACCTCTTGACTTATAACACTAGGTGAAGTATTTCATTTGATATTGTTCATATAAAAAAAATTATGACCCAATTCAGACAGTAGCAAACCATAAAGTCTTAAGCTAGATCATGTAGAATTTTCACCTTCTGAAATAGACGTGTATAAGTTGGTAACTTACGATGAAGATTCCCAATCAATGGTAATGCCATGGGCCCTGGAGGTAACCTTGCTTCTGTGTTTCTTTATAAACCAGAATGGAATTAAACCAGCAAGCAGTCCAATCAGAGAAGTTTGTAGATGGGAACTGGACAATAAATTCTCCAACATGTGTCATGTTTGGATATATACTGCCGTGTGGTGAAAACGCACCAGCCGATTATGTGGGTGTTAAGTTGTATTGCTAAAGCAAAACGTGCATATTTTGAAATGAAAGGATATTAATTAACAATTGCAAACAATAATTGTCTCAGAATTCCTAAACATGGTGTATAGGTTTCAATTCAAGTCACAAGGGTAGAAAACAAATGTCCATGGGTCAAGGCGTCTCCATTGTAATGAGGTCAACATCTCTGACAGACTAAATAAATATGCGGCTGATCGATGTAGTCACGTTTTAACATATTCTGTCTGATACATGGTTTAGTGCACCGGGATCAAATAGGGGAGCATTACTCAAGCTATGGCCTGATCAGCATCTTGTATGCTGTTGACTTAAGATTTTCTGAGTGAACTAAAATATTTTGTCTGAGAATTTACTATAAGAATCCATCATATGAGTATCCATGTAAGATGGGGAAATCTCGCACGACGGGTTAGAATTGCAACCAGGCACATCAATATTGGTGCTGATGTCCGACGCCTGATTATTGACCGGAATTGACCGGAAATATTTGACATTTGACCTCTAAGTGTGACCTTGACCTTGGAACCACGGACCTGGGTTTTGTGCGCGACACGTTGTCTTGTTGTGGTGAGCACTTGTGCCAAGTTATTTGAAAATCCGTCCATTATTGTCAAAGTTATTAACCGGACACGATTGTACAGACGAACAAAGGGACTGACAGTCGGACAGTGCGACTACTATATGCCCCCGAAAAGCAACAATTTTATATTTTGAAAACACTACGTTCGAACCGGTAGGCCTAAAGTGTGAAAAGAGAGTCCTTTTCGAGTGCGAAAATCGCGAAAAGGAGATTCCGCTACGAAAAGGAGCCATAAAATCTATATTTGAAGCATTAAGAAAATTATTTTTATATATTTAGAAACATACTAATGAAATATGTTTGCAGTAAAAATTAGTTAAATCAAACTTCAAATTATTTTTTTGTCAATACTTTTGTGTTTTGACTTCATTTTGACCATACGAAAAGAAACATAGATTAATAGAATATGTTTGCATTGAAAAAATTAGTTAAATCGAATTTTAAATGAATTTTTTGTCAATACCTTTGTGTATTGACTCCATTTTGGCCTTACGAAAAGGACTTTCCGTCTACGAAAAGGAGTCATAAAATCAATATCTAAAACTTAATACAAATTGTTTTTATATATATTAACAAATAGATTAATAGAATATGTTTGCATTGAAAAAAATAGTTACATCGAACTTTAAATGAATTTGTTGTCAATACTTTTGTGTTTTGAGGGTCTTTTGACATTCCTTTTACCATACGAAAAGGATTTTCAACTACGAAAAGAAGTGTTTTGACATACCTTTTACCATACGAAAAGGATTTTCAACTACGAAAAGAAGTCAAAAAATCAATATCTTAAAGTGTTATACAAATACTGTTTATATAATAAGAAACAGATTAATAGAATATTGAAAATATATAGAGATGTTTATATATTAAGAAACAGATTAATAGAATATTGAAAAAAATAAATGAAATCAAACGTTAAATTAATTGTTTGTCTTGTACAAACAGTTGACAGGTTTGTCGCTTTTTCCTTTGATTGACGTTGATTGGATTATCACATCTTTATGATCACGTCGGTATTTCAGTGAAAAAATTAGTTAAATCGAACTTTAAATGAATTTGTTGTCAATACTTTTGTGTTTTGACATTCCTTTTACCATACGAAAAGGATTTTCAACTACGAAAAGAAGTAAAAAAATCAATATCTTAAAGTATTATACTAATTCTGTTTATATAATAAGAAACAGATTAATAAAATGTTGAAAATATATAGAGATGTTTATATATTAAGAAACAGATTAATAGAATATTGAAAAAAAAAAATGATTGATTGAATTGGATTTTATAGTCGCACCAACAGCTAAGGTCATATGGCGACTTTCCAGCTTCCATTGGTGGAGGAAGACCCCAGGTGCCCCTCCGGGCAATTTTCGTGCACGGGCCGACGTTCCGCAAGCCAACTGGATAGCTTCGTCACATAAAGATTCCTAGGCCCCTGAGGGAAAAAAATAAAATGAAATCAAACGTTAAATTAATTGTTTGTCTTGTGTACAAACAGTTGACAGTTTTGTCGCTTTTTCCTTCGATTGACGTTGATTGTATTATCACATCTTTATGATCACGTCAGTATTTCAGCAACTTGATTTAATTATAGGATTGGACGTCGTTGGAAAAACAAATAATTATCATCGGTAAGTTGTTATTTCCGCTAAACATCTTTTGATAATTCTTGTTATAAATGTGCATTACAAATCTTTAATTTTTGAGCAAATGTAATTATTTTGTTTTAGTTCATATAACATAACATACAACATAACATAAGTGTATTTAGCATTAAACCACAATACAATAGATTATAGCCTACATGTTAATATGAAAATACAAAAGTCTGTCTCTCCCTTTCATGGTGACTTATATCCGTCATCAATATATAATACGTTTTACTTGGAGGAAAGTAAATATGTATGTTTTATATTAACAACATTTCTTTTTATATATTGGCAATTACAACATATCGTCATAAATTCAAGTTCATTAAATAGCATTAGCCATAGATGTGTATATCACTCACACTCAAATATATCAAGTTCACCCACTTTCGTGATACATGCATATGTATATTAATTATTTTGAATACGTTTTTTAAAGGCATAATATAAATATTGGCTTAATTGTTCCAAATTATTTTTAGATTGCTTTGACATAAGACAGTCTAATTTATTAAGTGGTGGCCATCTGCAGAAATATCTAGGCAGAAATCTTGTTCTTAGTTCAGAGTAAAACGGGCACACAAGAAGAAAATGGTACTCATTCTCAATAACTCGCATATTGCAAAAAATGCAAACCCTTTCATTGCGTTCAATATTATTATGTCTACCTGTTTCGATAGCAAGTGCATGTGCAGATATTCTAAATTTCGTTAAAGCAATTCGGAATTTAGGAGTTTTTGCTTCGTCATGTATGTAGATAATCTGTAATGAGTTAATAATACATTAATCCGGTAACAGAAACAGTGTATGTCAAAATAGTTTCTTTATTCATAGTTTATAACAACATATTTTATACATATAAAGAGCAAACTTTAACGGTTTTGTTTTAATGTTCGCCCAAAACATCGTTGAATGTTATACTTGAAGCTTTTTAAACCATGGACCTTCTTCATATCCCGGATGAACTAAGTCTTTATTATAATGTTTAGGAAACCGTATTCTCTTTCCTACATCGACGAAGTCCTCACGAAAGTAGTCACTTAGTTTTTTGTTTATCGATCTCCTCTCATTGTTGAATCTAGATCTGTTCATCCCTGTCCAACTGGGGAAAGATCCCCTCTCAATAATGCTAGCAACGAATACACGTTCCACTCCAGCATCTTTAAGTTTCAGTGTTATGTCGACAATGTCCCGGAAAATAGTCGATGGATCGCACCCAGCGTCTATATCGTTTCCGCCTAAGTTAATAAAGACGTACCTGTGAATATAAGAACATCATAGTTATTATTTATCTATGTAATTTGGTATACTATAGTTAGCAGCATTTTTGGTTATTTATTACTTTTGAAACTTATTTATGTATTATAATATATGTGTATTCATATGTGTGTTTCAAAATGCATACGCTATTAACGACTGTTTCAAACAATGCAGATATTTATACTGTATTTATAAAACGTAGCACTAGTGAATTAAATTGAATTGTATTTTATACTCGCACCAGTTCAGATCAGATGGCATGGCCATATAATCTTAATTGATTCTTTACCATTATTGTAAAAGAAGAAGAAGAAAGAAGATCACATTGTTTAAAGTAACTGTTCTTCTGTAAAATGATGTACGATGTAATGTTATAGTGTACCCTTACCTTGGCTGAAATGTAACCAGTTCGTCAAATTTTGTGCGGAATTTTCGCTTTGTTGACATCCATGCTCGCCGAAGTATTTGCATTCAATATTTAAAATCAAGTCTTCCTTTCGTAAAGAGTTCTAGCCGACTCACATAACTATCTCCAAATATTGCATACACCATTCTCATATCTTGTGTTGTATTAAGAATTGTAAATTGTGTAGGCACATTTTGACTTATATATGATCAGAGCGTGAACTCGTTGTTCTTACACTGACACCATTCTCTCAATTATATCAATAAACAAATGTATGAAACTTAATAGTTTCTAACGACGGTAGAAGGACTGTATTGAAAACGGCATTAATTGGCTGGAAAAAAAACAACACACCAGGTGAAAAGAAAACGCGCGGAAAGATCTCACACGCCGAACGCATAAGGAAATTAATAGAGTAATTATGATCCGTCGGTATAGCACAGTCGACCTCAAGTTGACTGGCTCTGGTGTTCAACGCCCCGACAACAAGTATTAGTTTGTATGAATATCTGCTTAACATGTATTGAAAAAAAAGATACGTTAGGATCCGTCGGTATAGAACAGTCGACTGGCTCTGGTGTTCAACGCCCCGACAAAAAAAAGTATTAGTTTGTATGAATATCTGCGTAACATGTATTGAAAAAAAGATACGTTAGAATCCGTCGGTATAAAACAGTCGGTCGACTGGCTCTGGTGTTCAACGCCCCGACAAAAAGTATTAGTTTGTATGAATATCTGCGTAACATTTATTGGAAAAAACACACGATACGTTGTGTATATAATGGTTGTTATTTTAGTTTGCAAAACAATTATTTATGTCAATTGTACTACACCTTTGTTTCAAATAATCTCCATTCTATGGTACTTCACATAATGTTCAATAATATGTTATTTTCATTTCATTTGCAGAAAAGTTCTTTCTTTTTCTTTCATTAAATTTGTTAAAAAAAATACTGTATATGCTACTCTCACTCTTAGATAAATTTACATTTGGAATTATTACAACTATAATGAGTCAGTGTTGTTGTCGTTTTCTTTTCATCTCCTGAAATGAACAGAGTGAATAATTAAAATAATATAGACAGACTGAACAAGTACGTATAAAAGTAAATATAAAGTCATATATAAAATATACGACAATAGATGTAGCATCAATCTCTTGACTACAAACTCTGACCCACGGCTGAATCAGTAGATATATTAGTACATATGAAAGTTTCGTATAATAGAGACTTGTTCCATGAAATGATAGTACACACATTTGTTTGTATATAAATTTCCCCTTTTATGTCATTCATTACTAATACATATATTTACTGAGTTCTTAAGAGTTTGATGACTATCTATACTCAGTTGAAAAAGAAAGTGTGCACAGCCCAGTTGCGGAAACTCCTTTTCGTGAGGCAATACGACAGAATAAAAACACAGAAGTATTCTTCGCGGAATTAAATATAAGTTTTATTTCATGTTTATTTTGTGTTTGTGTGTATATGTTTCTATACACATTAATGATTTTATGAAGGGCATTTAACTAGGTAATTTACATAATAAGTAGGTATAAAAGTCGAACAGCTTTAACATGAAGACATAGTCGCAGAAGGAAAGTCCTTTTCGTACTGTAAAAAGAGAGTCATAATATACTAAAATATTGACAACAAATTCATTTAAAGTTTGATTTAACTAATTTTTTCAATGCTAACATATTCTATTAATCTATTTGATAATATATAAAAACAACACGCATTAAGTTTTAGATATTGATTTTATGACTCCTTTTCGTAGACGGAAAGTCCTTTTCGTATGGTCAAAATGGAGTCAAAACACAAAAGTATTGACAAAAAAATAATTTGAAGTTTGATTTAACTAATTTTTTTACTGCAAACATATTTCATTAGTATGTTTCTAAATATATAAAAATAATTTTCTTAATGCTTCAAATATAGATTTTATGACTCCTTTTCGTAGCGAAAATGACTCCTTTTCGCACTTTAGGCCTACCCCGTTCGAACATGTCGAAGGTTACGACTCCGGTAATTTTGTTAACTATTGTGTTTAGGTTCGAATAAGTGTAGGACCGAAGCATTTACTATTGCGCATGTGCAGTAGCAATGTTATGATTTTTGACAATGGACTTTTTCGGTGATGTCGTAGATGGTAAATATTGTCGTATGCTTCTCTCAGACAAATTTTCTTACATCTGGAGATAAAAAGATTAACAAATAATAATCTTTAAAAACGCACACACGTGTAAATATGTTCTTGAATCGAAGTGTATCACAAATAGACAACATAATAAATTTGACGTCTATGTAGTTGAACAAATGTATGGTGGGTGGGGTATGTACTACAGCTGGTCAGAGTCCATAAAAAGTAATTGTTAAAATGTTCACCCCTCACACCTCTGCTGGTTCGAGTCCCACTGATAGCTCGACTTGCCAGTGAGAAAGTGTCGATTCTTACGGATGGCCAAAGGTATACAGGACTGGTTCCACTTCAACCAGGGAAACACGGTGGTCTGCCACTACCGCCATGGGTATAACTGGCAAACTAGGGCAGGCAAACTATATTTCATACATGTGATATCTCCCGCCGGGAGCTAATTTCTCCCGGGATTTCATGGAATTTCCCGGCCTCGCGCCGGGAGCTCCATTTCTTCCGGTATTTTCCACCTAGTTCCAAAATTTCGCTATTTGCGAATCCTTTTGGGTAATTGCTATGAATTATTGGATTAAGACATAGTTTTACGAATGATCTAGAAAATAAACACCAACCATCTTATCTATATCTGTGAAAACATTGCCCCTGGCAGTGTATTAGCCAGCCAACCGTGCAGCCGTCTTTTGCACGGGCGTTTTTGAAAAATCGTGGCCAATATTTGTGGGAGTGGATGGGGTAAAAAAAAAAAATTTGTTCAACAGCACTTCCAAACTCTTACTTTCTCAATATTGTTATGTTCTGCATACATTTTTAGAAGAAATATGACCTAAAATGTACTTTTTTCACCTTTATCTGTAAAAATAAATTATCCCAGAGATATTTGTCGCAAATTGGCGCGTAGCACAAATTAAGCAAATTATTTTGCACACCCTGTTTGCATATTTGCACACCCAGTTTTTGAATTTCTGCCTAATACACTGGCCCCTGGGCAGGTAATTAAAAGGATTAGCATGTCAGCTAATTAGTTTATTGTGTGAAAATAATGATTCGACTGTTTGTTTATGACACGTGGCGGTGATATCTGTAATGTCCATGGGAGATTGATAGATATATACTGACCATAAGTAGGATGGTAATTAGCAAATTCGGCATTGATTGATATTTGGTATATTAATTGGATTAAAATTATGATATAATTGAGGACAATTAAAGGATGAAGATTTCAACTAATCGATTGCGGTTTGTCATGATTAGAGGTGTTTTATCTGTGTATAAAATGGGAAGCATCTTCATTATGTTTTGCTATGCTTAATTACATGCTATACTAATTATATGCTATGCTAACATGAAATAAACAGTATTGTATGTATAAAATAACATGCTTTTATGCTGATTTACCCCCTTTATTTAGGTTTATATCAGAAAAAAATCTACCAGTACGCGTTAAAAATTCGAGAATAAAAATCTCCCTGGTTTTTGTCAAATCTTCCTGGAAAAAAAGTCAAATCTCCCAGGTAACCCTCCTGAAAATATCACATATATGATATGTACATGTAGTGAGGTCGGAGTTTCGGTATATTGGGAATCTCCTATCTGACGCAATGTATTTTACATCAAACTAAACTACAATTTTAATCAACCCGCGTTGTAATCGTCAATTGTGATGGAAACATGAACAATACAATGTAAGTATTCATACTTACCCAGAACAATAGTTCACTGGAATGCCTGTCCCTCAAATATCCCCACCCTACCCAATACAGAGCTGTTCAACTCTGCAGTTCGGATGGCGGGAGGTGTACAGTACTAGTTCTACCCAGGAAAAGTTGGTGGTCTGCCTCCACCACAAAAAATCGACCGTCATATATAACCTTGCATGTGTTGAAAATGACGTAAAACACCATACAAACAAAATCAACTCTTGCAGTTAGCATAGTGGAACATGACTCGCCATAAGTAGCCCCAGAGTTGTTTTTATTTTTAAACTTTACTTACTTACTTTTCTTCTATTAAGATGACTATGTCAGATAGACGCGTGCCATTCCTAGGTCCCCAGCAGGGGTTTGGATTTGGTTTGAACATATTTTATTGCATTTTTTTTTACAAAATATGCAAATGGAACGGGTCACAAGTTCTTACAACATTAGTTACGGCCCTTAGGGGTTTGGAATTAAAGGACTACTCCATAAATTTCGCTCAGCGGTTATGTCACATATATATTATTCTTCGTTTCTGCGACTTTACCTTCATCAATTATCAAAAAACACAGGTTGTATGGCTGTTAACATAGAAAAAAGTAGCGAATTGGTTCCAGAGTGAACACGTAGTGTATCATTCTGTGTTCTGTGTAAACCTTCATACACATGTACATGTATGCAGGCATTCATTACCATATATAGTATAGAAGGATAGAAAGAAGAAGAGATCATATAGTGTTAAAGTATATGTAAACATGGTATGGAGTTAAGGGAAGGCCAGAATCAAAATACAGTAACACACTCGTTTTTCAGGATTTTTTTTGGTACCTTTTTACATTCTTTGCCTAAATTTCGCTCAGCGATTGGGTCAGGTATGCATTATTCTACGTTTAAATTGTAAATTGTGACGGTATGGGTTATATTCCCAAAATTTAGAGAGGAAAAAATGCGGTAATAACCATCACTTCAGTCAGGTGCTAAGAATGTATGTTTGCTTCATGGCGTTATTTCGTCGATATATGTCATTAACTCACACTAGAAACAAGAGGCCCAAGAGGGCCTGCGGACGCTCTACTGGCTAACATGGCTCTTATAACATCAATGAAGCGAGAGATTGCCATTTACGTTTTTTGGAAAGTTTTGGGCAAAATACAGCTTTTCAACTAAATCAAGGGCCATAACTAAAGAATCTGGTAAAGTTTGGTAAAGATCAGATGAAAAATGAACTAAATCAAGAGCCATAACTCCTCTGTTACTGGTCCAACATAGAGCTAATAATAAAGTGTAAAAAAAAATTAATAAAAAAAATAAAATTAAAAAATGTAAAAAAAAAAAAATATTAAAAGAAGAAAGTCATAAAATCTGGTAAAGTTTGGCAAAGATCAGATGCAAAATGACGGCCCTATCGTAAGACGAGGCAAATTATAGCATTTTTAACAAAATCAAGGGCCATAACTCCGCTGTTACTGGTCCGATCTGTCTGGTTTTCGAACTTGACCGAGCTTTTATTGACATTAACAATCTGATAAAGTTTGGTAAAGATCGGATAAAAAATAGTCTTAACGAAGCAAAATATAGCATTTTGAACTAAATCAAGGGCCCTAACTCCGCTGTTAATGGTCCGATATGAATGGTTTTCAAACTTGTCCGAGCTTTCATTGATATTAACAATCTGATAAAGTTTGGTAAAGATCGGATGAACAATGAAGCCCCTATCGTCTTAACGAGGAAAAATATAGCATTTTTAACTAAATCAAGGGCAATAACTCCGCTGTTAATGGTCCGATCTAGCTGGTTTTCGAACTTGTTCGAGCTTTCATTGATATTAACAATCTGTGCAAGTTTGGTAAAGATCAAATAATAAATGAAGGTGCTAGAGTGTTCACAAGGCAGAAAATGGCATTTTTCAGAAAAAACAAGGGCCATAACTCTGGTGTTACTGACCCAATTCAGCTGATTTTCGAACTTGTCAAAGCTATAATTGGTATTCTAATACACCCGCACTATATAGCCTAGTTTAAAATATCTAGTTGTATTGAACGATATATCACTGTAATTTTTCAACGTTAGGAGAATAAGCATTGCGCATTGCGCATTCCGCATTGTAACATATGCAACGTTAGGAGAGCAAGCAAAGCAGATGTGTGCTTTATTTTCACATTTTAGGGGTATTAGAATAGAAATAGAACATCGTTTACGGTGAATTATCTATAATATATCACGGTGCGAAGGGCGAGTGAAATTATTGTTTACAATTGAACTCCAAACCATGATATATTAAACGTAATTCACAGTAAACGATGTTCTATTTCTTAATTAACAATCTTTGCAAGTTTGGTAACGATCAAATAATAAATGAAGGTTCATAAGGCAAAAAATAGCAATTTTCAGAAAAAACAAGGGCCATAACTCTGGTGTTACTGGTCCGATTTGTCTGGTTTTCGAACTTGTCCGAGCTTTCATTGATATTAACAATCTGTGCAAGTTTGGTAAAGATCAAATAGTAAATGACGGTGCTAGAGTGTTCACAAGGCTAAATATGGCATTTTCCAGCAAAACAAGGGCCATAACTCCGCTGAAATTATTCCGATCTGGCTGGTTTTCGAACGTGTACGAGCTTTCATTGATATAAAGACACTGGCGATTCGATTAATAATGAAGGCCCTAGAGAGTTCACAAGGCAAAAGTTGGACGGACGGACGGACGACGGACAACTCGCCATCCCATAAGCTCTGGTGGCCTTCGGCCAGTAGAGCTTAAAATGGATGTTTTGACACACTTTTAAAAGGATTGCACTTGCAGGATGGGTTTAAGGGGTTTGGTCAGATGAAGGGATTGCAGTATGTTTCAACAAAATATATTAAGGGATCATGGTACCATGATGCTAAATTGGCTGGGGAAGACCCTGCATGTAATTAGGTATACAGTATATTATAGATGTACGTGTAGGCTATATTTTTGTGTCGGCACAGTCAGTCCAACCACATCTTACACTGTTTCTCTATTGCAGTAAACCTGACATATGAGAGTGGTCCCTTAGCGTATGATGATTTTCCCAAGACCTCTGAACCTGTACATCTGCTAGGAGAGCAGTATAGTGCATTGTATGGTATGTATGCAGTTACTGTAATTACTTTTCGTAAATGATATTCAAAGAAACTGATATGTCAAAAGTGCATACTGCATGTAGTTACTGTAAACTTAATATTGATAAGTGGTACTGGACATTTCTATTGTACAAGTATTGAGTAACAAGTGCATAAAATATACGTCTGCTAACGGCGAGATGATTTTGGATATGCGCCGTCAAGGGGTGCATCTACGTCCGTATGTAAAAAAGCACCCATGCATCAAATATCTGGGACTAATGTATTGAGGACCAAGTTTGTTTAGAATATCATTGTTTAGTGAAGATCCCGTACCAAGTTTGTTTAGAATATCATTGTTTAGTGAAGATCCCGTACCAGGTTTGTTTAGAATATCATTGTTTAGTGAAGATCCCATAGTTTATTGAGATATCATTGTATTGTTTAGTGAATATATCATTGTTTATTGAAGATATCTTTGTAGTGTTTAGTGAATATATCATTGTTTATTGAAGATATCTTTGTATTGTTTAATGAATATATCATTGTTTATTGAAGATATCATTGTATTGTTTAGTGAAGATGTCTGTATTGTTTATTGAAGATATCATTGTTTTACTTTATTGAAGATATCATTATATTGTTTATTGAAGGTATCATTGTATTGTTTATTGAAGATATCATTGTATTGATTATTGAAGATATCATTGTATTGTTTATTGAAGATATCATTGTATTGTTTATTGAAGATATCATTATATTGTTTATTGAAGGTATCATTGTATTGTTTATTGAAGATATCATTGTATTGTTTATTGAAGATATCATTGTATTGTTTATTGAAGGTATCATTGTATTGTTTATTGAAGATATCATTATATTGTTTATTGAAGGTATCATTGTATTGTTTATTGAAGATATCATTATATTGTTTATTGAAGGTATCATTGTATTGTTTATTGAAGGTATCATTGTATTGTTTATTGAAGATATCATTATATTGTTTATTGAAGGTATCATTGTATTGTTTATTGAAGATATCATTGTATTGTTTATTGAAGATATCATTGTTTATTGAAAATATCATTGTATTGTTTAGTGAAGATATCATTGTTTATTGAAGATATCATTGTTTTACTTTATTGAAGATATCATTGTATTGTTTATTGAAGGTATCATTGTATTGTTTATTGAAGATATCATTATATTGTTTATTGAAGGTATCATTGTATTGTTTATTGAAGATATCATTGTATTGTTTATTGAAGATATCATTGTATTGTGTATTGAAGATATCATTGTTTATTGAAGATATCATTATATTGTTTATTGAAGATATCATTGTATTGTTTATTGAAGATATCATTGTATTGTTTATTGAAGATATCATTGTATTGTTTATTGAAGGTATCATTGTATTGTTTATTGAAGATATCATTATATTGTTTATTGAAGATATCATTGTATTGTTTATTGAAGATATCATTGTATCGTTTATTGAAGATATCATTGTATCGTTTATTGAAGATATCATTATATTGTTTATTGAAGGTAATAATTGTATTGTTTATTGAAGATATCATTGTATTGTTTATTGAAGATATCATTGTATTGTTTATTGAAGGTATCATTGTATTGTTCATTGAAGATATCATTATATTGTTTATTGAAGGTATCATTATATTGTTTATTGAAGGTATCATTGTATTGTTTATTGAAGGTATCATTGTATTGTTTATTGAAGATATCATTGTATTGTTTATTGAAGGTATCATTGTATTGTTTATTGAAGATATCATTATATTGTTTATTGAAGGTATCATTGTATTGTTTATTGAAGATATCATTGTATTGTGTATTGAAGATATCATTGTTTATTGAAGATATCATTGTATTGTGTATTGAAGGTATCATTGTATTGTTTATTGAAGATATCATTATATTGTTTATTGAAGGTATCATTGTATTGTTTATTGAAGATATCATTGTATTGTTTATTGAAGATATCATTGTATTGTGTATTGAAGATATCATTGTTTATTGAAGATATCATTGTATTGTTTATTGATGATATCATTGTATTGTGTATTGAAGATATCATTGTATTGTTTATTGAAGATATCATTATATTGTTTATTGAAGGTATCATTGTATTGTTTATTGAAGATATCATTGTATTGTTTATTGAAGATATCATTGTATTGTGTATTGAAGATATCATTGTTTATTGAAGATATCATTGTATTGTTTATTGAAGATATCATTGTATTGTGTATTGAAGATATCATTGTTTATTGAAGATATCATTGTATTGTTTAGTGAAGATGTCTGTATTGTTTAGTGAAGATATCATTGTTTTAATTTATTAAAGATATCATTGTATTGTTTATTGAAGGTATCATTGTATTGTTTATTGAAGATATCATTATATTGTTTATTGAAGATATCATTATATTGTTTATTGAAGATATCATTGTATTGTTTATTGAAGATATCATTGTATTGTTTATTGAAGGTATCATTGTATTGTTTATTGAAGATATCATTATATTGTTTATTGAAGGTATCATTGTATTGTTTATTGAAGATATCATTATATTGTTTATTGAAGGTATCATTGTATTGTTTATTGAAGGTATCATTGTATTGTTTATTGAAGATATCATTGTATTGTTTATTGAAGGTATCATTGTATTGTTTATTGAAGATATCATTATATTGTTTATTGAAGGTATCATTGTATTGTTTATTGAAGATATCATTGTATTGTGTATTGAAGATATCATTGTTTATTGAAGATATCATTGTATTGTTTAGTGAAGATATCATTGTTTATTGAAGATATCATTGTTTTACTTTATTGAAGATATCATTGTATTGTTTATTGAAGGTATCATTGTATTGTTTATTGAAGATATCATTATATTGTTTATTGAAGGTATCATTGTATTGTTTATTGAAGATATCATTGTATTGTTTATTGAAGATATCATTGTATTGTGTATTGAAGATATCATTGTTTATTGAAGATATCATTGTATTGTTTAGTGAAGATGTCTGTATTGTTTAGTGAAGATATCATTGTTTTACTTTATTAAAGATATCATTGTATTGTTTATTGAAGGTATCATTGTATTGTTTATTGAAGATATCATTATATTGTTTATTGAAGGTATCATTATATTGTTTATTGAAGATATCATTGTATTGTTTATTGAAGATATCATTGTATTGTGTATTGAAGATATCATTATTTATTGAAGATATCATTGTATTGTTTGGTGAAAATATCATTGTTTATTGAAGATATCATTGTATTGTTTGGTGAAAATATCGTTGTTTATTGAAGATATCATTATATTGTTTAGTGAAGATACCATTGTTTAGTGAATATATCATTGTTTATTGAAGATATCATTGTATTGTTTAGTGAAAATATCGTTGTTTATTGAAGATATCATTGTATTGTTTAGTGAAAATATCGTTGTTTATTGAAGATATCATTGTATTGTTTAGTGAAGGTATCCTTATTTATTGAAGAGATAATTGTATTGTTAACATTGAAGATATCATTGTTTATTGAAGATATCATTGTATTGTGTATGGAAGATATCATTATAATGTTTATTGAAGATATCATTGTTTATTGAAGATATCATTGTATTGTTTAGTGAAAATATCATTGTTTATTGAAGATATCATTATATTGTTTAGTGAAGGTATCATTGTTTATTGAAGATATCATTGTATTGTTTGGTGAAAATATCATTGTTTATTGAAGATATCATTATATTGTTTAGTGAAGATACCATTGTTTATTGAAGATATCATTGTATTGTTTAGTGAAGGTATCCTTATTTATTGAAGAGATAATTGTATTGTTAACATTGAAGATATCATTGTGTATTGAAGATATCATTGTGTTGTTACTTGAGGATATCATTGTATGGTGTATTGAAGATATCATTGTTTATTGAAGATATCATTGTTTATGGAGGATATCAATTGTTTTCAAATTTGCAGCAACTCTGCAGTTCAGGGTGAAAAGGATCTAGGCCCATTTTCCATATTTTATCTCAATGTACATGGAAGATGAGCCTGGCATGTTCATGCCTTTTAGGCACCATATAACCTTTTCATGTGTTGGTGCGCCTTAAAACCCCAATTCAATTGTTTCAATTGTTTTCAGATCTAGAAGAGATCAGGGATGATGTGAGATCCAAAATCTGGTTTACATACAGGAAGGGATTTCCTCCCATTGGTAAGGCCTTGCTATTTAGTATTATTACAAACACAAGTACTTGTAACAGTGGGAAGGGCTGGCGTGGCGCAGTCGGTAGCGCGGCGGATTTGTAACCGAAGGCCCCGGGTTCAATCCTCCGTGGTGCCACTGAGTTCCGTTGGTGTGTTCTTGGGCAAGACACTTTCCCTTAGCCTCGTCCGTCGGATGGGGACGTAAACCGGGCGGTCCCGTGTATCGGTCTATCCTCCGAGCACGTTAAATAACCATAGGAATCTATTCGATAATAAGAGTAGGGCAGGTTCCCGGATTCCTATGTATCCTTCCCCTCTCTCTGGGGCGGCTCTAAATAACCTATACTGTGTTGATGAGCCGTTAAACAACATTCAATTCAATTGTAACAGTGGGGATAATGAATCACTGTTATTACCAGTACTGTGGGAGGGGCAGTTGTATAACAAACTTCAAATTCTTCTGTTGCTGAAGTAGCTTTGTTCTGTGATCTTATATAAATGCTTATTGATTACTGAATATATTAAACAAGTTTTCAAATATGATAGGCATAAAAGGCTTTCCAAACATCATATTATTTTTACAGATGAGTCAATTAATTAGTAATAAATTAGCAGCAGTACTAGTGTGAGATTGATCATAACTCTTCACACCAGAAAGCACGCATTAACGCGATTAAAGTCATTGACAATACGTTATACCGCTAGTTTATTCTGATACGTATGACAATAATGTCATATCTTTATTTAAAATTATTACTCACCGAGAAACCATGTAGACAAGCGACCAAATTTCTTGTAATTTATATAAAGAAAATGCTACAAAAAAAAGCTATAATTGAAAGAAAGAGGCAGAGTTTCAATGTCATCATGTTTAAATTTCTTTATGCTCAACAATGTTTCATACATTTTATATGATCGTTTATAAAAAAAAAAGAAAGAAATTTATCAAATATGCTGAAAATACAGTTTGCGTTTCCATTAACTGTCAAATAATATATTCTTTTAAAGAAACTAACTCGCCAAATAATGGCAAAAATTGCACTACAGAATTGTTTATCAAAACTCCTTCCAGGTGTTCAGGCCATATACTAATTTGTATGTGTTGATTAAGTGTAAATTTTTTCATGGGTTTTCAAAATACCCGCGATTGCTTATGCGTAAAATGAATTAAGATTTGGTAGCATTTGGGTTCTCAAAATATGTAAGTTAATATAAACATAAACCTCGTCGTCAGTAGGTGTACACATGTTGTAAAATTTGGCTGTTGTTGGCGGGATAGCTACTTTAAAGGAATAGCTAGAAAAATATTTGAATAAATAGTAAATGCAAAGCTGTAAATTACTACCAGCTCAGATGTTGTTCAGCAGTTTTTAATAATAAAAACAGTGATATGTTGTAGAATATAGCAGACACTTGATAACTACTCTATATCATATATATAGCAGGGGTGTATGGAACTATGTATGTATGATATTACACTTGCTAATATTTTGGCATATCAGGAGGAACTGGGCCAGGATCAGATGCAGGATGGGGTTGTATGCTAAGATGTGGACAGATGATGCTAGCACAGGCTCTAGTCATGAGGCATTTATGCAGAGGTATGGTTTATATAATCACTAGATTACCATGCATTGGTGTCTACTTTGGCCTTACAGGTAGGGAAAAAAATGAAATGCACACTTAAGTGACTCTGGTGCTGATCTTGTCATAATGGTTAGCATGGCATATTAGTGATCCCGAGATCATGAAATCCATTCCAGTTTGGAACAAATTTGGATGCATTAATGAAAAAGTATTTCTTGCATACTGGACACGGTCATATGGGAGATGGAAAGCCTGATCTTACACATGGGGAGTGGGGGTGATAAAAGTAACGCGCTGATATCAACAATGACAGTTACATCATACATGACATCATTGTGTAAATAAACATGCAAAATGTTAGTAGTTAGCGTCAATGCACAGAATGTAAATGATATGCAAGAAAAAGAATTAATCATTGGTATCCGGCTCAAATCGGGAAATTCCAACCCTTGATATAACTGTTTCAATCGGAACCTTGACAGAGCCTCGGTTCCAAAAAAAAAAGTTATACCTCGCGCTGAAATTCCCTATCTATCGGATATGCATGAAAAATTCTTATGTTCTGTCATTTGAATAAGATTTAAGACTGATGCCTCCAGATGTTATCAAATGATGCACCATGCACACATGGTGGTCCAGACTCAGTGCTGTAAAGTAGTAGGACTTGGGATCACACACTACATAGAGATAGTTTAACTGCTGGGATCGATTATTGGGAAATCCTTCACAAGATGGTAGACGTGTGGTTCTTTTTACGAACAAGCTTGAGTGAATGAAAAACAAAACACGCCTACCATCAAGTGAATGCTTTCTCTGTAATCAAAGCCAGCAGTTAATCTATTTTATTACATTTTAAATCAGTTTATATATGATTTTATGTGTTTATTGAATTGTTTTATTAAATTATTTGTTTATTGAACGTTATTGGCCGTTGACGTCAGCAACACTTTTATTGACGTCATGACTCAATGTCACAGTTGGTTATTTTTGTGTTCGGAGTTAGTTATTACGGTAATATTTAGCGATTATGAATATTCTTCCACTAAGAAATCCCAATTGTTCGCCGATAGAAATGTAATAAATGTTTTTAACCTGCAGCATACAACAAAGCACGTTGTTATACATGACCCACCTGCAGCATACAACAAAGCACGTTGTTATACATGACCCATACTATATAACAGTGAGCATAACTGTGTATTTTGCAGGTTGGAGATGGCATTCTTCCAATGATGAGACATACAGGAAAATACTGGCGATGTTCCAGGACAAAAAGAGTTCATATTACTCCATACATCAAATAGGTAAGGTTTTGCCCACTGTATATGGCAGTAGAGATGTATGTGTGTATGGAATTTTATGTCGCTTTAACCAATCGTTCAGTTATATCGCAACGGTGTCTACTTTTATCAGTGAATTCACCGTGTCATTATACCCCGCAATCTCAACTTTATGGTGCTGCCACACCGAAATACCATGCTGTAGACATGTGATATCGCGACCAGTCACATTATTCTGACCCCAGGCCGCATGTCTGGTGTGTCATGGCGGCATATTGAACCCACGATCTGAGGTGAACGCTCTATTGTCACCATGGTGCTTGTAGAAAAGTGCCATGTAGACAGGTATACATAGATGATAACTTTCATCTTTTCTGTATAGAGGTGAAAACCAGGGATTTTCTTGATTCTCTCGCAAATAAGGTATCTTTCAACTATTTCAATTCTTCTCCAAGTTTAAAATATGGTGCAAGGTAGGTCACTCTTGATATCAATTCTTTTAAGCACAAAATTAATCTAAAGTTAACCAAAATAGCTCATTTATGGAAACAAAAATCCTGTCATTTTGCACCATATCTGTAGTCCAGGGCCCCAGACGATTGTTTGACCCAGCAGTACTGTACTGATCAAATGTAGCAGTACAAGAGCAGAACCAGTTTTCTAACTGATGTCTATAGCTGTGTCTATAAAACCTGTATGCAGCTCAGTTGACCTTTCACAATGTCTGACAAATACTTCCTTGAAATGAGCACTTGCTACTTTAATATTATTACTAATGTTGTAAGAAAGTTCTGCATAAATTGTAAAGAAAAAAAATGTGTTGGAATCATTGATGCAAATAGCTAGTGCTTTGTAAATTGAATTAATGTTTGTCGTGTAATGTATTATTATGTTTATCTACAGCTTCTATGGGTGTGTCCGAGGGTAAGGCCGTCGGTCAGTGGTTTGGTCCAAACACAGTGGCTCAAGTCCTCAAGTAATTATCTTTACAATGTTTTTATGACATACACTACTCACATGTGTACAGAGATATAATACTAGCACCAATGTGTAGAGGTACAATACTTCTATGTACGTGTCCCATGGACACATGTTCTATTGTTTGGGGCGCTTGTTTCAGCCAAAGGTTTTTCGGCATTATCATGAGTAATTTTATAAATACGTACATAAGTTATATATCATTAGAACTGTAAACTGGAACTTTTCAAAATCGGTTGAGAAATAAATATTTTACAGCCAAAAATGCTTTTTGGTGGGGCTTTTCCCATGTAAATTACTTGTGGCATCTCTAATAACTTCAGTTAGCCCTAATATTTTGCTATAAAACTTTCAGAGTGTCTTAATTTACATTTATCCAACACATTAAAAGTATTTTTGGATAAAAATTCTAAAAAAAAAAAATCTAATTTTTTATGCAGCAGAAATTTGCATTGAAAATGCACAATCAAAAACAATTTTTTGATATGAAAATTTTATTTCTCAACCGATTTTGAAAAGTAAGATATTTTATTTACCACTAAAACTGTCGGATTCACTGATATACATTTTCTTTAGGTTATTTAGGTCCTGTTTTAATTTTGTCTTAGTCCTAAAAAAACTTTGGCTGAAACAAGCGCCCGAACAAGAGTTAAGATTCGAAATTGTGAACAAATGTGGATTAGAAATCATTTGGCCCAGTATATTAATATAAATGTAACCTAAATGTGACAAATGCTTTTCTTGGTTACAGTTTGATTTTCTGATACTTTTGAGTAAGATTGGCATGGCCCAGTGGACTTGATGACCCAAGTTCAAGCCTCACCGACGCCAGTCATTTTCCTCTCTGTGATTTTAGGCAGTACACTTTCACTAAGCATTGTCAGTCGTATAGTGGCGTAAACTTGGTTGTCCCATGTATCTGAGTGTATCCTCCAAGCACGTTAAAGAACGATTGAAATCTATTTGTTAGTAAAAAGTAGGGCAGAATCCCAGATTGCTATATATCCTCACCCTCTTGCTAGGGTGACTAAATAACCTGTAATGTGTTGATGACCCATTAAACAGCATTCTGACTGATACTTTTGTTCTGTTGCAGGAAGTTGGTAGTGTACGATGATTGGAGCTCCCTAGTGATTCATGTTGCCATGGACAACTCCATTATACAGGATGATATAAGTATGTATTATGCTTTATGTAATTTATTTTACGGAACTACTTTGAATACTCAATTCTCTGAAAGTGGGGGCTTTTTAGGAATCATTTTTCCAACAGCAAACGAGATGACGGCCCCTTCGGTAATAGTTCTTAAAGGTTTATATCTTTAGTATTGTCAGTTGTATTGCTTTGAAACATTTCATAGTTATACATTAATTGGGGTAACTAACACCCTATTTAAAGCAAATCCACAAAACTGCTGACCTTGACTTTTAAAGACGGAAGAACTTGGTCATTTTGTTTAGCATTATATTTCCAAAACAGTCAAAGGTATTGCTTTGGCAATTTGTGTGTTCATTAACTTTGGTAAGCCCTAACACCTGGATTAAGCATGTGACTCCATTAGCGCCCTGACTCTAAAAACAGAAGAAATTAGGGTAAAATCATTGAAGTTCGGACACTTTTTGCAAGCTACTTGCGTAATCGCCCAGTCACTATGCTCTGCTGTTGTCTCCGATCATTGGGTGTTTACCTAGACATTCGAGTATTCCGGATGAAGACACTAATCATTCCCTCGGTGGTGGAGTGCTTAAACAGCTGTTGATAAGTTATCATTTACTTACCTACTGCACTGTCAGGGAAAATCGGACATAAAAAGGGAAGTTCGGACAGTTGATTTATTTATTTTTAAAAACATACACATATAGCCTATGCATAGCCTGTCTATACACCTACATGTAAATAAACAGTGTTAAAACAATCTGTTTATAAGTTTATTTTATTATCATCTTTTGCATACATGCAAGTATAAGTTATGCATTTTTCTTTTGTTCCCTTACTTGTTTCCTTTCAGTTTTGTCATTTTCTAATTTGTATTTTCTTTCTAATTGTACCCTGTTGTCTTCAATTATTTCTCTACTAGTTAAAATTCATTCGATGGGTAGTGCAATTTTTAGTTTTCTTTAGAGATACAGGAGATGTGTTAGGAGCCAGTGGTGGCAAGAATATGTTATCCATTGTTGTATCCAATAAAACACTTTCAACATTCGGGGGTATGTCTTGTATAGGCATTTCAACGTTATCATTTGAGACGAAGTCGAGTGATACATCCTAGGGGAGATCGGCACAGCCATTTTCATCTGCAGTGGCAATAAGTTCAATTTGGCCACTTTGTTTAAGCTGTAGTAACATCGCCAGATCTTCTAAATCAAAAGGTTTTAGCACTTTTCAGCATTTAGCACTTTTCAGCATGTAATTGATTTATATACATTTTCAATTTTTATTGAGGTGATCATTAGAAAAAAAGTTCACCTTAAGGACTCACACCTATTATCTCCCTTGAATACTCGAGTCCTGCAGATGAAGGATGTAGATTCGCTTTTCTACGTTTTACAGGATACATTGATTTATCTTTACCAGGTTCTAAATCTACAGCATTTTAGGAAAAGATCACAGAAAAATGCATGTTGATATAAGATTTCTAGCTAATTCTGCCTCATTTTACACATCATGGGGCTAATCACCACGGGGTTGTATTTTTGTCTACATTTTGATAGGTGTCACGCAAAAATGAAATTAATAAAAGTTCAATCTGGTAAATGTGTTTTAAATTGCAGATATTGGATCAATGAAGAATTTATTAAAGCATAAATACATGTTGTAAAATCTGTTTATCTCTATGCCACGAACAAAAACATTACAATGGGACACTATGGAAAATTAATTGTGGTGTGAGACGGTCAGATAATGGCAAGTAAAGGGCGTCAACTATTTCTGGTTTGTCAGTCAGGGCTGAGGTTTCCATTTCATCAGCAATTGCTGACGTAATAGAAGTCGTTGCCACTTGTCTAGCATTTGTCACTTCTGAATTAATGTCTACTGCCTATGTACTGGTACGTTGCTTTAAAAACAGTCTGTCAGTTAGTATGGATGGTGCAAATACACTATCTGGGATGGCATTTCTATTAAATGAATAAATCCCACAGGCCATAAAACCCGACTTTATGTTTGTAGGAGAAACCCCTCTTCCCAAGCTTGTTTAAAAAGATGAGGAAATGTCCACTTGTTAACTACATCGACAGGACTGGCGGAAAGATACTCCAAACAATATTTATTATATGCTTTATTGAACGGTCCAAACACTGACTTGTCTAAGGGCTGCAATGCGTGAGTAGTATGGGGTGGCAGCGCAATTATGTGAATGTCATTTTTCTCAGCAAGGTCAAGCAAAGAAAGTGACTCATGTGAGCTATGTCCGTCCAGTATTAAAAGCTGAGGACATTCTGGGCCACAATTTGGCAGGAATACATTTTCAAACCAAAGTTCACTCAACTGGTCATTCATCCAGGCCTTTTCATGGAAAGACCAATTAGTGCCTTCTGGTGCAGTATTTACATTATACGCATTAAGGCACTTCTTGGTCTTTCCCTTGACGACAAGCATATTTACCTATATTTATTTTTTTGAAATGATATCATTATTTGTTTAGTTTATAATCCTTAATAAAAACAGGTGTTTTAGAACATGGTAAGTTGCAAATGGTGGAAAATGAATTTGGAAAAAGGTGTCCGATCTTACATTTAAAGAAAAAACGATGTTGGGAAGTTCGGACACTTACTGTTTACTTTGTTTTTTATAAAAAAAGAAGTATAAATCAGTCTACTTAAATCTTTATTTACTCCATTAATAACAGTTTTCAGTTTCATACCTCACTTCAACCATTTACAAAACATACAATTCATAATACTACAAGTATAGTCTCTACTCGCTTTACACTATCCAAATTTCGCGGTTTGTGCGTTGAACCCAGAACGCGGTAAAAGGCCGAATTTAACACATCGCTGGCTGGATATGACGTCATTGGTTATGACAAAGTTCCAATACGCAAGTGCCCATGGGCTATTTAAAATAGGTCAAGTAAAGAAAACAAACACAGGCCAAAAGGTTTTGGGTAAACATTTATTTATTGAAGTGACGTCAGCTACTGTCCGTATTTACATGTTTGTCCGAACTTCAATGATTTTACCCTAGTCAGTTACATGGTCTTAGCTTTTTTGTGCGACTAAAAAATCCAATTCAATAGTATTATAATTTAGATAGTGTTTGGTAATTAAGTATAAACATGATAGCTAAAAATAGAGTCATGAAAGCTTTGCATTGCTGGCTCAAAGCATAAATATATATACTTGTAATATTATCAACATTATCAGTTTTGTATAAACTTAGTACATATTTACATGATTTTATCTAAAAATGATTTGTAAATCATCAATTGGCTGAGTATCTGCGAAACATCCAGTTGATATTTGTTTAACATGTGGCAGTGCATTTTATTGTTTATGCATTTGCATGTTTACCAAGTTTTGTTTATATTTCTACGTGTCTCTGGTGGGAATTCATTTGACAAAAGTTCATTTAAATGAAGCCATTTTGAGTTTTTTTGGCTGTTTTATAGCCGTTATTGGGCTATATTCCCAATGCCAAAACATGACTTTTTTCCCCAATTTTGAGACAAAAATTCCCAATTGAAATCAAAAAATATATAAAAAAGGGGAAAAAATGTGAAATGATAATGATTTGTAAGTACTGTGTGTAATTATGTTGCTTGGTGGAAAACAGCAGAGTAAACCATTGACTCGTGAACTCCTCAGTGGCTGGGATGGTAAGGACGTTGGATTTAACACGCTCTTGTCTCTCACCGCTGCGGTTTTAAATCCCAGCAGGAGCTTGACTTGTCAGGAGAGAAAGTGTCATTATAACCCTCGCATACAAAGTTTGAGGGAGGGTATATAGGAGTCACTGACTGCGGCGGGCGGTCTGTTGGTCTGTCGGGCAGTCTGTTGAATCTTGTGGAGCGAACTACTTCTACCGTTTTCAAGATATGGAATTGAAACTTTGTAAACATGATCAACATGAAGTGTAGATATGCGTGACACAATTTTGGTAAGGCTCGCTCAATTCCATGCAGAGTTATTGCCCTTGCACTTAGTAACAATTGCTATATTCAGTATATGCAATCTTGTGGAGCGAACTTCTTTTACAGTTTTCAAGATATTGAATTGAAACTTTGTATACTTGATCAACATGAAATGTAGATGTGCGTGACACAGTTTGGTTCGGCTTGGTCAATTCTATGCAGAGTTATTGCTCTTGATCTTAGTCAAAATTCAATTGCTATATTCATTGTATGCAATCTTGTTGAGCAAACTACTTCTGCAGTTTTCAAGATATTAAATTGAAATTTTGTATACATGATCAAAATGAAGTGTATCTATATGTGCGGAACACAATCTTTCTTTGGCTCAGTCAATGCCATGCAGAGTTATTGCTCTTGAACTAAGTCAAAATTGCTATTCAGCATATGCAATACTGAGGAACAAACTACTTCAACAGTTACTAAGATATTGAATTGAAACTGTGTACTGATCATCATGAAGTGTAGATGTGTGTGACACCATTTTGGTGCAGCTCAGTCAAATCAATTTGATGCAGAGTTATTGCCCTTGCTTTATTCAGCATATGAATCTTGTGGAGTGAACTACTGTTACAGTTTGGAAGATATTGAATTAAAACTGTGTACATGATAAATATGAAGTGTACATGTATGTGACACAATTTTGGTGTGGCTCAATGCCATGTAGAGTTATTGCCTTTTATCTTACTAAAACATTGTTTGCGGGGGGTATTTATCACCTTCAGTGATAGTTCTAGTTTCTTACAGTACATAGTACTGGTTTTACCCAGGAAAAATGGTGTGGTCTGCCTCTACCACAACAAATTGACCTTCATACATGTATATGACCTAACATGTGCTAAAAATGATGTAAAACACCATTCAAACAAAACAAACTATATTCCATGCCAATCACTCTTTCCAATGCTTTAATATTGGCAAAAAAAAGCACATGGGAATTAAACCCAATAAATAGTATAGCCTTGTAACTGTGACACATATTTTTTTGAGAACTCTGACCTTAACACTTGACCTTTCTTATTTCAGAGTGCTTATGTAAATGTAAACATGGAGATGATATAGATACATGTGAGATTCGTGGGTCCCTCAAGTCTCGACGCGGTAACAGCGGGGCCGAATATATTGACTACAGTTCTGCAAGCGCCACTAGTCCGTCGTCGGTGAAATCCGATGTGGACCCATCTATATGGAAGCCTCTGTTGCTAATCATACCTCTAAGATTAGGGCTGACAGATACCAATGTTGTCTATGTAGAAGGGTTGAAGGTAATTAGTAACGCGACCTAATTTAGTCCTTCTTTAATGGGGTTGACGTTTGGCTCCTTAAAAAAAATAAGAAACTACGTTTGGCTCCTTTAAAAAAAATAAGAAACTACGTTTGGCTCCTTAAAAAAAATAAGAAACTAATTTTGTGTAATGGTTAGGATAAGGGGATATGAAGTGGAATTTCTCGCTTTATAAATTAAATACTGTTACTGGTCAAAAAATGTATAGCTTGGTACATATATTTTTTATGCCTCCGAAAGAAAAGGGCATATAGTAATCCGTTTGTCTGTCCTTTCATCCGAAACTATCTTGTCTCAGCTATAACTTTGAAAGTTCTGAAGGGATTTCTACGTCACACAAGTGTTCATCACAATGAGGACATGCATGAGTCAGGTTGGTAACTCAAAGGTCAAGGTCACACCTGTAGGTCAAAGCTCAAATGAGTAAATCTTTTCGGGGGCATTTGTCGCTTTCTCCTACATTTCTTGTTAACTTTTTATAAAAGGTATCGTAAACTGTATCTGTATTAAATGTTTGTGTAGCACCTCATGACCATTGATTTCGAGCCACCTCAGAGAAAGGGGAAAGATACATAGAAATGCTGGAAATGTGTGCTACTGTTACTATTGAATTGATTTGTATGGTGCCTGAAGGTTACTATAGTTTACGATACAAGGGACAGTCAGGTTTTATTGGACACCAACTGGGCCAGGCTTAGGGAAATGTCTTCCATTTGGACATACTAGAGAAAACCAAAGGCGTCAGTGATGCCCAAATCTTGGGATTATTTTGTGCTATTCACTGGGCCACCGCTTATTTGTAGAAAGTACACTTGTAGTCTCAACAGGGGTCAGGAAATATTTTGAAAATCCACTTGCCCAGGGCAAGTAGCTTTTCAAAATCCACTTGCCCTGCCCAAAATGTCACTGGCCCCATCTATTCAAGGGTGAATTCAGGGTGAGAAGGTTCTAGGCCCATTTTCCATATTTTATCTCGATGTGCATGGAAGATGAGCCTGGCATGTTCATGCCTTTTAGGCGCCATATAACCTTTTCATGTGTTGGTGCGCCTTAAAACCCCAATTCAATTCAATTATGCCTAAATCTGAATGGTATGTAGTTGTTTTTCTGTTAATATCTTTCTTAGGTGACAATTCTTCGAATAATTATCGAAATTAGCCAAGATTGAAGGAGATCTTGGATAAAATGGCAAACATGCTTCAAAACAAAAACACATTCAATCAAAACAAACATGGCATTTTTGAATAAAAACAGATGCACACATTCATTACGACATGCTCATCAAACAACGCCGTCAAATTGCCATAATCGTTTAATGCCATTGTTTCACTTTACCACGTGCTTGTGAACGGAAGTTGTTTCATTGTCTGATAAAAATACATTGGTTATTTGATTGGATAATATGGATACAGTACTAGGTCAAGGGTTGCATCATGATTTTAATTATTGAACAGAAGATTACCTTGGGTCACTATGACACACCGACCGATATACAAAGCGACAACACCATCTCAATAACTGATTTACACATTGATGTGTATCACACTAATCTGGCGCGTGACTTACTTCCTGCATAGAGGGGCTCGTTACAGGGGTATATTTCACACGATATACAAATTCTTAACACCGAGCGTCTTCAGTTGAAGATTGACACCCCAAACCTTCCTCGACCAATCAAATTCTGATAAACGGTCTAGTGAGAGGGATTAAACAATCAGACCAGCACAGGTCAGTTTTACGACATCAATAATTATAAGTAATTGCTCGCGGCGAAAGCGACGGGTGTTTAATTCCTATGCAATTATCGTCAAAGTAAAGGCAAATTGCCCCTTGATTTTTATCTAATGCTGAAACGTCCATCGGGCAAGTGACGGACAACCAGATTTACGAAGGTCCCCTGCCCGCAACCATATTTCTGGAGCCCTGCTCGAGTGTGTTAAATGTCTTTTGTATGAAAGGATTTAAGATAATTTCTTTAGTTTGTTAAATACATGTGTGATTAAAAAGAGTTCTACGTTTCAAGTTAACACAAACCACACATCACATTCAATCCAGTTTGAAGAGCTACGTACAGTCATAAATTCATAATAATACGAATCGTTTTAATTTTGTTTCAGCGTTGTTTAAGTTTGAAACATAGTGTGGGGATGATTGGCGGTAAACCAAATCACGCTCACTGGTTTATAGGATATGTAGGTACGTATAACCAAACCACGCCCACTGATTTATAGGATATGTAGGTATATATAACCAAACCACGCCCACTGGTTTATAGGGTATGTAGGTATGTATAACCAAACCATGCTTACTGGTTTATAGGATATGTAGGTATGCATAACCAAACCACGCTCATTGGTTTATAGGGTATGTAGGTATGTATAACCAAACCACGCTCACTGGTTTTTATTGGATATGTAGGTATGTATAACCAAACTGCGCTCACTGGTTTATAGGGATGTATAACCAAACCAAGCTCACTGGTTTATAGGATATGTAGGTATGTATAACCAAACCAGGCTCACTGGTTTATAGGATATGTAGGTACGTATAACCAAACCACGCTCACTGCATTATAGGATATGTAGGTACGCATAACCAAACCACGCCCATTGGTTTATAGGATATGTAGGTACGTATAACCTTACCACGCCCACTGGTTTATAGGATATGTAGGTACATGTAACCTTACCACGCCCACTGGTTTAAAGGATATGTAGGTACGTATAACCATACCACGCCCACTGGTTTATAGAATATGTAGGTACGTATAACCAAAGCATGCTTACTGGTTTATAGGATATGTAGGTATATATAACCAAACCACGCCCACTGGTTTATAGGGTATGTAGGTATGTATAACCAAACCACGCTCACTGGTTCATAGGATACGTAGGTATGTATAACCAAACTGCGCTCACTGGTTTATAGGGATGTATAACCAAACCACGCTCACTGGTTTATAGGATATGTAGGTATGTATAACCAAACCACGCTCACTGGTTTATAGGATATGTAGGTACGTATAACCAAACCACGCTCACTGCATTATAGGATATGTAGGTACGCATAACCAAACCACGCCCATTGGTTTATAGGATATGTAGGTACGTATAATCTTACCACGCCCACTGGTTTATAGGATATGTAGGTACATGTAACCTTACCACGCCCACTGGTTTAAAGCATATGTAGGTACGTATAACCATACCACGCCCACTGGTTTATAGAATATGTAGGTACGTATAACCAAAGCATGCTTACTGGTTTATAGGATATGTAGGTATATATAACCAAACCACGCCCACTGGTTTATAGGGTATGTAGGTATGTATAACCAAACCACGCTTACTGGTTTATAGGATATGTAGGTATGTATAACCAAACCACGCTCACTGGTTTATAGGATATGTAGGTATGTATAACCAAACCACGCTCACTGGTTAATAGGATATGTAGGTATGTATAACCAAACCACACCCACTGGTTAATAGGATATGTAGGTATGTATAACCAAACCATGCCCACCGGTTTATAGGATATGTAGGTACATGTATGTATAACCAAACCATGCTCACTGGTTTATAGGATATGTAGGTATGTATAACCAAACCACGCTCACTGGTTTATAGGATATGTAGGTATGTATAACCAAACCACGCTCACTGGTTAATAGGATATGTAGGTATGTATAACCAAACCACGCCCACCGGTTTATAGGATATGTAGGTACATATAACCATACCACCCCCACTGGTTCAAACCACGTCCGCTGCTTCATAGGATATGTAGGCATGTATACACTAACCACGCCCAGAGCGAAGGGTTATGGGTTCGATCCCTACCAATAAATATGCGTTTCTTCCTGAGCAAGACACTTTATGTGCATTTGATAAGTACTGGTTCTACCCAAGAAGACATCGAGAGCGATTAAAATAAGTTCAGAAAGCTTTTGTTAAAATCAGTGTAAAAATATAAAGTTAACTTATGTGTATATATACAATGTCTGATTCACAAAAGTGTCATAAACTCTACATTACACTACATGTAAATGTTAGCCATGCTGAATATGTCATTTGTGTCCTGCTCTGTTGATTTGTAAAAGGTACAGGCCAACATGTTCGTAGGAGAAGAGCATGATATATTTACTCCCACACAACCCATGTAGCTTTTCTTCTAGAGATGTTCTACTGGTATAACTCATTGTAATATATTTGTAGGAGAAGAGCTGGTGTACTTGGACCCCCACACAACCCATGTAGCTGTAGATCTAGATGAGGAAGGGTCGAAGGATGATACATTCCACTGTCCGTACTCCAGCAGAATGAAAATACTTGACCTTGACCCATCAATAGCTCTGGTATGTTAAATGCATTTCTTATAAAAAAAAATATGCAAATGGTTCATGTTTTATATTCACATTTTATTGTTATTCGAAATAATTATGAAATTCTGTACAGAAAACTTTTTCCCAGCCAGAATTGGAAAAATATAGACTAAGATTTTTTTGCAGTTGGGAAGAGGCCAGTTTTCGACCCCACTTAAGGGTTAAAAAGGCCCTGGTAAGTACTTTAACACATTTAAAACAGTGTGTAATCCTATGTAAACCTTCCTGCAGGGCTTTTACTGTGGGACGGAGGCAGATTTTGATGAGCTGTGTTCTGATTTAACAAAATATGTGACCAACCGGCGGACATCGTCCATGTTTGAACTACACAAGGAGCGACCCCATCACTGGCCCCCTTACGAACCCTACTCGGGTGAAGTGACTGTAAATACGAAAGGTAATTACAACTGATCTGTTAACTCTTTTCAGATCATTAAAACTGATAGAGAGAAATCTCATGTTTTAGTTAATATGTACCTGTGTAGATTTTCTTCGAAATGAAATTTATTGTTGTTGACACAAAAGTGTAGTGGGCATATAGTGTTATCCTTGTTGGTTTGTTCCTCTGTCTGGTGGTAGGGTCATACGTATGAAAATGTTTTACGTGGTTTTTAGCTCGACTGATTAAAAATCAGGAGAGCTTATGCCGTCTTCCGTCTGTCTGTAAACGTTTTTTGTGGCGACTACTCCTCTGAAACTACTTGACAGATTTTCATGAAACTTCACAGGAATGTTGATCTTGATGTCAAGTTGATCCAATTCAGGTCTGCCGGAAATTCAAGATGGCCACCACTGCTAAAAATGTGACTGTGGTGACTACTTCTCAAAAACCGTAAATGATATTGACTTGGAACATTGATCAGGGTTTATACTGTCTGGGTGCTTATTAGTCATTTGACCAAAACATCCCTTTGTAAAATAAATAATTCTGGTCCAAATTCAAAGAAAGGCCAACCCATTATAATTGTATATTGTATTATAGGCTCTCAGAAAAAGACTGAAAACAAATTGTAGGATTTTAAGATTTTATTTTGATTCTGATTTTCCAAATATAACAAGAGCAAATCTACTTGTACTGGTGAGATAGTAACCTAATTCTCAGGAGAAATTGCATAACATGACCTGTGACCTGGTCACACGCCTACTATATTTATGAATACGGATCATTCCATTTATGTTACAAAAGGGTGATTTGGAGAAATTACTGTTGAGCAGCAAAAAGGATATACTAAGGTTGATGTTGTAAGGGATTTATTTGATATAGCTTTATAATTAAAATTTGTGGTAGCATTATGGCAGTTTTATAAGCTGGAAAAAGATATATTCTTTAGACTAGGATGAAATTGAATGAGATTATTATGTTGCATAATAAATCACAATATTTAGGAATGTTGCTCTTGATGTCTAGTTGGTCCTAAGTAAAAATCAGGTTGACCTAAAATTCAAGATGGCCGCAATGGCTAAAATTAGATTTTAAATACAATTTTTTGGCGACTACTCTAAAACAATAAGTGGTAGTGGTTTGATACCGTTACCAAAATGGCTTTCATAAAACTTTACAGGAATGTTGGTCTTGATGTCCCAAGTAAAAATCATGTTGGCCGGAAATTCAAGATGGCTACCACTGCTTAAATACAAGTTGTGACGACTACTTCTCAAAAACCTTGTAGGATTTTCACTAAACTTACCAAAAT
The DNA here is from genome assembly GCA_037043455.1 of Cyrtodaria siliqua. NCBI lineage: Eukaryota > Metazoa > Mollusca > Bivalvia > Adapedonta > Hiatellidae > Cyrtodaria > Cyrtodaria siliqua. Next base: position 133,289 of record JAWPHD010003675.1, read on the forward strand.
TCTTATAAGCGTCTAACGGCATATATAAGTCACCCAACGAAATATATAGGTCACATCCAGTCTTTGCTACAACATGCATCCCCCACTGTTAATGACGTTAATTTTATATCTCTTGGGATTGACATTGGTGTTGGTCAAATAAAAAATCTGGACCTTTATAATGGGGCTCGACATGTTGGCCGTGGCCTAGAGTTTGTTAAGTCCATTTCTTGGACACTGGAGGCCATAGAGCTTTCACGTACATTTACAACTATATAACAACGGTATGTCCCTAACAAAAGTAGGCCAATATGAATGACATTGACTCAATTTTCACACATTGTTAATTTACACTGAAGTTTTATTTTGTATGATTCACAGCGCAAAAGCTGAACATCCGTGTGTCAGGAACATATATTCTAGTTTCTGTTTTATTGTACATCTCAATGATGCATTGTGTTAAATAATTAGTTATTTTGCCTAAATAATTATTTTGGAACTATTTCAGAAATTATAAGTATGATTAGCAAATATTCAAATATTGTAGAAAAAAATAGCTTAACTTTGTATTTTTTGTAAGAATCAAGATCATTATGTGTCCCTTTTAAAGGGACACACCAAAAGGGACAAACCGCAATCTTGAGTTTTATTCAAACATTAAAATGTGCTCCTCGATTTACTTATCCTGCGTCATTTTGACTTTAAAACTACTTGCATATAATTAAATAAAAAATTGAGATTTCAATATTTTCTTCAATATTTTACCAAATTTTTAAATATATTATTGGTGCAATATTATAAAAAGTTAGTAATATGTAAAAATAATTTGCTTTGAACTATTCTAACAAATAATATTAATGATTTAACAAATGCAAGTTAAGATAAAAACTAACGGGACGCCGTGAGTTTTAAACATCAAGATTGCCGTGTGTCCCTTTAAAGAGAATATTGTCATGAATCATTCGTATGCAATTTCTTATAATTTCAGAATTTGATGTGGTTGAAAGACATCATTCAGATAGTGATGAGGAGTTCGAGCTTGTAGGATGAAGCAGGAAAACATAAAGCGGGGAAATAGAGCGTTTGTTCTGTTGCAATAGTGTTTGGGCCACATTGGCGCGCTTGTATCTAATATGCAGCAAAAGATTCATTGTATATGCTGAATTTATGGCAAAGTCTTTTTAATACTGTTAAAACCATTTTATCAAATTTCACATTGTTAAATCATTTTGAGTTGGTTACTAATTATTCAGTTTACAGAAATGGTGGTCATAGCACAATTTACTGGTTGATATTGATTCAAGGAATAAACTATATTTGCAACAAAGGTCATTGACTGCTGTATTTCCAAAAGTACCCCAAAGGTGTACATGAATTCAAACTGTTGGTAACTAAGTGCATATACACTATACTGATTTGTTTTAACAAGAGAGCATGCTGTGCAGAAATACTGATTAATGAGTTGCACATATTTCTAATCATAGAACTGCTTTCTTTTCATTGCAAAGAGTATATTTTAGAATTTGCCAGAATTTTGGGATAATGAAAGATTGTAATTTTTTGTCATAAAGAATTTTTTTATCTAAATCAATACTTTAACTAGTTGTGAAATTATATTCTGGTTGCCATGGAAAGAAGTACATAATGTATATTCTTGTTGCCACGGATACAAGTACATACTGAGGTTGTTTGTAGCCATGGATACAAGTACATACTGAGTTTTTTGTTTCCATGGATATAAGTACATAATGAGGATTTGTGTTGCCATGGATACCAGTACATAATGAAGATAGATGTTGCCATGGATACAAGTTCATAATGAGGACTTATGTTGCCATGGATACCAGTACATAACGAGGATTTGAGTTGCCATACAGCAACAGTTTGTGATATTTTGTGATAATAGTGCAATGATATGTGCAGACAAAGTTGCGCATGTTTTATGCAAATAAAAAGCTGAAGGAGACTTGGTTTTGAACTACATTTATAATTTCCAGCGCAAGTGAACTTGGATGATTAACTCCAAGAAATTATAACGGAATACAGTGACACAGCCAAACAATCTTTATTATTGATGGTTCTGAAAAACTTGGAAAATGGGTGAAAGAATTATCAAAATAGGACGATAAACAAATAAGATATGACCAGTTGAAAGTTCGGTAGAAACGGATATGGAAACTGCCATTTTGAAAGCTATGGCATCATAGTTCTAAATGACTACATATGACATAGTTATGAACATATAATGTATTTAAAGAAGAAAACAATACAGCAACTGTATGAAAAATATACTTAAGTGTAATGACCAGTAAAGGATTTTGCATTTATTTGCAGTGATTTTCTTTGCTTTTAATTATATATATCAATATGACATATATGTTAATTTAGAACTATGATTTCATAGTTCTCAAAATGGCGGCTCCCTTATCCGTTTTAGAGCAACCTTCAAATGGTCATATATTTTTTTATTATCCGATTTGGTAATTTTTTTCCCCTTTTTTCAAGTTTTTTCAGAACTCTGAATAATAATGATTGTTTGGTTCTGTGGCTACATTCCCTTTAATAAATTCTAACGAGTTGAGTAGTCTGTCTTTAACACAGGAAGTCTACCTAGGATATTTTGGATTTCATTACAGTTGTCATTTGTGAGATCTTTCTGGAAATTATAATGTACAAAATACACGTTCAATTATGTGGGAGTATATTTATCATGTACAGGGTGTTTGAAAAAACAATAATTAACATGTCCTATCTTTGCCACATTATAGTTGTTGCCGTAATCATCAACTTATGCATCTTTTATAACATGTATAACCTTGATCACTTTAAATTTAATACATATCAGTTAAAAATATTTCTAACTCACTTGGTAAAAATCTAATATGACTCCATATGTAGTCATATTGGTTGACATTAATAGATTTGTAATACCTGTCGCAAATCTGTTCTAGTTTTAAATATTAAACAGCTTTAAAATTTAATTGTCATAGCTTGCAAATTTAATTGTCACAGCTTGAAAGTATAATTGTCGATTCCTGATTCCTACAGAAGGTGGATGTATACAGTACTGGTTCTCCCCAGGAATAAGTGGGTGGTTTACACTGAAAATCGACCGTCGTGCATAGTCTAATATTGTTTTGAAAAATTACCTGAAACACCTTTCAAATTCAGTGTTTTAGTAAAACTTAAAAAATAAATGCATTGATAACTTGTATCGCACTTTTGTCTTTTGCCTCAGTATATCATTTGTTTGATTGTTGGCAGACGCATCGCCATTAAGAAATGTTTGACCATTAAAGGATTCTTTGCAAAATTCATGATACACATTTCGATACATGAAAACGTGTATTGCATTTTAAAAAAAAAACTTTGTCTTATTGTTGTATTTAGATGAAGTTTAAACATTTATACGTTTGTGTATATCAAAGATGGGACATGTTTATTAAGACACAGTTTTTCTCCAAACAAATTGAATAATCTTTTTATTGTATAAATAGTATTTTTTTTTGTTATAAATTAAGTGATTAATGTTTTTTATTAGCTCTACTGGCCAAATCCCAGACAGCCTTGAAATGTAAAGTTGTCAGAGGCTGTCATTTGCCTTCGTCTGTTAGTGATTTATTGTGAACACGTGTTTTCATCAAATTTTATTTAAGGTTCGTGTCTGTCGGAGATCGTATTGATTTGACTGTTAGCAAAATCGGACTTCTGCCAAATTTGAATTAATTATGGATTGTTTCCATAAGCTCTCGAACGAATATTGAATTGAGCAAAATTGCTGCATTCCTTACAGAGTTGTTCTTGCTAATGTTGAAATAACGGCAAATATCAGAATCACATTTCACACATATTTAAGGTAAGGCTTTTGGGGTAAAACACGCAATTTTCATGTCGGATACATAACTCCTAAATCTCTTGAAATAATAGAATGCATAGCCAGTGTGTGGCATACCTTATAAAAATAGTCGTGACTTTTTTTTTTGTCCAGTCCAACCACTAGGCGCGGGACGACAGTTTAACAAATTTTCTTATAAAACAAGTTGATGAGCAAGGGAAATATTAAGAAACGATGTTCTTCTATAATACTGCTTTAGAGATAATACTTATCTTGTTATGCCCCGTGTGGTTCCTAGCTAGGATACGGCCACTGCTTGTCCAGGCAGAGGGGTAAAATCCCCCGAATTCATGTTAATATTGTCATATTTGCCATGTTTATTAAAGGTCTCCATCATCACCTTGTATTGTTTCAGGTGCTACTTGAGGGGTGGCAGAAAATAGAGATCGTGGCTCCAGCGAAAAAAGGAGTTTTACAATAGAAAATGCAGCAACTCTGCAGTTCTACAGGTGAGAATGTTCTATGCCCATTCTGCATATTTTTATCTAGAGGTAAAGTGAGAGTGGGCCTGGAATGTTTGTTGGCGCCGTATAACCTTTTTGTGTTGGTGCAGCGTAAATTTCAATTTAACTTGATTGTTATAAGAGCCATGTTAGACAGTAGAGCCTCCTAAGACCCTGTTGTTATAATTGTGTTCAATACTTCGGGTTGTTCTTTTATAAAATCGTTTCCTTTTGTGTGTGTGTGTTTATCTTGATTAGAAATTCAGAAATAATACAATTAGAAGAAAATATAATTATAAATATAATAAGTTATTGTTTAGATGTTATGTGTGTATTTGTAAACTTAGTACATTTAAAAACACAAACATTTAAAAACACATCTTTTATTTTTGATTATTTTCAGTCCACTGTTTTTCAAATCAAGATTGTATTTTATTTACACAAGTCTCTTTGTCCCAACGGTTAACATATGGCGATAAACAGTTGCATAAGACTTGCTCTACTTCTTTCAGTTAAAACACATTTTGCACAAAGACGTAGTTCCACGCTAGAAATTAAAAAAATACAAAGTGTTGCGTTTTCAAATGTACTGAGTGTATATACACTGTATACATTGATAAGGAAAATGGTTGCAATGACTTCCTTTGTTTGCTGCCTGTAATATTGATGTATCTTATAGGTCCGGGTGTGTTTAATGTTATTTCTGATAGCTGGTATCCGTGCTTAACTAAGAATAATGAGATGAGAAACCAGTCTGCATAATAAGGTCAGAAACTGGTACCTGAGTTTAATCGAGAATAATGTGGCATGAAACCGTTCTGCAGAAAAGGTGAATAGCTGGTACAGTACCTGCGTTTTGATATGAGACGAGAAACCAGTCTGCATAAAGGTGAATAGCTGGTACAGTACCTGTGTTTTGATATGAGTCGAGAAACCAGTCTGCATAAAGGTGAATAGCTGGTACAGTACCTGTGTTTTGATATGAGATGAGAAACCAGTCTGCATAAAGGTGAATAGCTGGTACGGTACCTGTGTTTTGATATGAGTCGAGAAACCCGTCTGCATAACGGTCGATAGCTGCGTTTAATTAAGAATAATGAGCCAAGAAAAAAGAATATCCATATAAGAAGGTCAGTAGCTGGTACCTGTGTTTAATAAGAATGAGGCTATAAACCAGTCTGTGCATATGCAGGTCAGTAGCTGGTATCTGTACTTATGACCAATTATGAGACTAAACCAGTCTGTGCATAAGATGGTCAGATACTGTACAATCCAGTTTGACAATCATAAGCCTCACTGTTTATTACAAATGAAGAGTTATCATAGGTTATGCTTGAAACCAGAAAAAGGTACACCACTGTTTGTATAAAACAATGTTAGAAGTAACAATATAGTACTTGCTACCAGTAGTGTGAATTTATGTTTTTGGAATTTACTTGTAACGTGAATAGTATAAAGGCCTAAACCAACACATGGGTTGTTGTTTTGTGTAAAGTGTATATCAGTCACAAAATGGCTGTACAGGAAACAATTTTTTTGTTTTTGTTTAGGCCAAAGCAGAGATAATGTGTTAGACTACATATGCACAGTAATTATTGTACTTATGCTTCCATGTCCATAATCTGTGATATAGTAAATGTTGTGGATATAGTAAATGTTGTGTTTGTGTCAATTGCTAGAACCTTCACACCATCTGGGTGCAGTGTGTTGTACACTCGCTAGAATCTTCACACCGTCTGGGGGTCGTCCATGGCCGAGTTGTTAGAGTCCCTGATTTGAAATCACTTGCACCTCACCGCTGTGGGTTCGATTCCTCATGGGCCTAGGAATCTTTATGTGAGGAAGCTATCCAGATGGCTTGCGGAAGGTCGGTGGTTCTACCCAGGTGCCCGTCTGTGCACGAAAATTGTCCGGAGAGGCACCTGGGGTCTTCCTCCACCAATGGAAGCTGAACTGTCGCCATATGACCTTAGCTATTGGTGCGACTATAAAATCCAATTCAATTCAATTCACACCGTCTGGGGACAATGGGTCGTACACTCGCTAGAACTTTGACACTGTCTGAGGGCAGTGGGTCGTACAATGGCTAGAACCTTGACACCGTCTAGGGGCAGTGGGTACTCGTTAGAACTTTGACACTGTCTGAGGGTAGTGGGTCATACAATGGCTAGAACCTTGACACCGTCTAGGGGCAGTGAGTCGTACACTCGCTAGAACCTTTACACCGTCTGGGGCAGGGATACATACAAGTGTTAGAAACTACATCCTCTGGGCAGTTGATCGTATAATTGCTAGAACCTTGACACCGTCTGGCGTCAGTGGGTTGTACAATTGGTAGAACCTAGACACCCTCTGGGGGCATTGGGTCGTACAATTAGTGGAAACTACACACCCTCTGGGGGCATTGATTAAATGGCAAAATGGAATTTTTCAAAAAAATGGCAAAAACTACACCCTCTGATTGCAGTGTGTCGTACAATGGCTAGAACCTACACTGGGGGCAGTGGATTGCACAGTGGCTAGAACCTACACTCGGGGGCCAGTGGGTCATACAGTGGCTAGAACCTACACTCTGGGGGCAGTGTGTCATACAGTGGCTAGAACCTACACTCTGGGGGCAGTAAGTCGTACAATGGCTAGGACCCTTTCGACCTCTGGAACACGGGGGGCCGTTAAATACCTAGAACCTACATGCCCTCTCGGGGCAGTGGATCATACAATGACAAGAACCTACACCCCTTGTGGCAGTAGGCCATACAATACCTGGAACCTACACACCCTCTAGAGGCAGTAGTCTGGGCTCCATCGGTATTCCTGGGAAAGGGGCGCTTTATTAATCCAAGCGAATGATGGACAAATTGTATGTCTCTTCTACGAAATGTTCTAGTACTTCGAAAAAAAATATTAATATGGTAAACTCTTGGACATTATTTGTTTGTAAAATCAAAATAAGTTTTCCGTTTGAGGTCCATTATAAATTCATGTAAATCCTGCGTTTTTTTAAAAGGATGGGGAAGTGTTAACAGTTAACTATATGTTGTTGTTTTATTACATTTCAAGCCTTGAGTAGCGCTTGCTATGTTAATTATGGTGCTTTAAATTTTGTTTTATTTGGCAATGGTTAATATTAAATTGCACAAAATGTGGTATGTACCATTGATTTGGATGTCATGGGTTATGCGGTCATATTGGGACAGCTACCCCGGAGGTTCTTTACAGATAGAAATATTATTTTTATTAAAACTGATAAATTTGATGGAAATAATTTTGGGAAATACTGAAATAAATGTCAGTTTCTCTTTCACAAAGCGCAATTCTTTTTCAGGTAACATATTTTGTATTTCTGTCTATCAACCCAATAGAGGTTTAGTTACTATTATATGCTTGACCTGTTGTAGGCCAAGTTTTTCTGTGTGAACACACACTTGTTAATATTGCATTGGATGTATTGCCTGACGTGCACCTAGCCATGTATGCAGTGAGTCAGTTTATAAAATTAAATCTCCTTCCTGTTTAGTCATGTTTTATTTTCATCCGAAATGAATTTTAAGGCAATCATCTTTGCTTTACTATATGATCGAGGTTCTTTAACCAATTTTATTTTCGTTAAACTAATATTTTCTTTCATGTGTTTTTAGAAGGGAAAAGTTTACAGGTTTTCATTTATTGCATGATGTATGATTCTAGCCAATAGTCTCTATTAAAGGGTCACGGCAATCTTGAAGTCTTTATCATTCATTAAAATTAGCCTCTCGATTTATTAATCCAGTATCATTTTGACTATAAATTTGCTTGCATATATTTAAATACAATTTTGAATTTTCAACTTTCCTTTGTTATTCTACCATAGGTTTGAAAATATTATGTAATCAACAGTTAGTAATATGCAAAAAACAATTCACTTTATACAGTTGTTATAATTAATATTAATGATTGAAAAAATGCAACTTATGTTGAGAAACTAACGGGACGCCGCGAGTTTTTAAAAAAGCAAGATTGCCGTATCCCAATAATGACTGAGGTAATCCTCTCGAGGAATCATTATGCAATTTAAATGATATTTTTCAGATTTTCGCACTACAAGCATAAGCTTGATTTAGAAAAGCTTATATTAATAACTCGGATAATATAAATTGAATAAAGAGGTCAGAATGGACAAAAATTACATATAGACGTTTGCTTTGTTTTGATGTGTAAAACAGAACTCATGATATCCCTCTTAAACTGATTTCAGCAAGTTCGATCCAAAACTGTTTAAATCATAAATCTGTTTGATTGATTGTAAATTTGAGCGAAGAAATTTTATTTATTAAAAATTGAATAACCTATATTGCATATGTTTTGTTTTAAGCTTACCTGAGCCAAGGCTCAAAGGTGAGCTATTGGGATCACTCTTCGTCCATTGTCCGTCTGTCCGTTGTTAACTTTTGTTTCCAACGACTACTCGCAAACCGCTTGACCAATTTTGACCAAATTTCATTTAGGTTAATGCCACATCCAAGATAACTTCATCATTTCTTAATATTTTTTCATCAAACTTTCAATATATACTCATCATGACAGACAATGTCGACATGACCATACTAAATATAAAGGTCAAGGTTACACTGAAGGTCATTATATGGGTTAAATACTCATTTTTTCCTTCACAAAAACTTAACGTTGGTTATAACTTTATCATTTCTTGAAATTTTTTCATCAAACTCATCATGACGTCGACATGACCATACTAAAATTCAGCCCCTAGACTATAAACATTGTACAAATGAAGTCCCCCAGGGTCAAAAATGATTGCGCCCCGGGGGTCCAAAGTTTGTATATGGAGATTTTGTATGTTTTGTAAAGATACATAGGGAAAAACCTGAATTTTTTTCTCTGAAACCATTTACTATTAGCTTATGGCCCTGAACCAAGTTTGTTCAAATAGGGACCCTGGCGTTCAGTTCGGCCCCGCCCCAGGGGTCACATGATTTACATTGATTCGTACAGAGAAAAATTCTCCTGAGACCACAAGGTATAGAGCTCTAATATATTGCACATGTATTATAATATCATGTCCTCTACCAATTTTGTTCAAATGGTGACCCTGGGCACCTTGGGTCATAGATTTATATGAGAAGTATGAATTTTTTATAAAAAAGGCGCACCAACACATGAAAGGTTATATAGCGCATAACAGGAATGAACATGCCAGGCTCATCCTCCATGTACATCGAGATAAAATATGGAGAACGGGCCTAGAACCTTCTCACCCTGAACTGCAGAGTTGCTGCAAATTCTATTGTAGACACTCCATTTACGCTGGAGCCACATTATAGTTTTTCTGCCACTGCTCTAGTGATATGAGCGAGATGGCACCTGAAACAATGCAGGGGTCATGATGAAGACCTTTAATGAGCATGAACAACAAATGATGAAATGAATTTGTGGGGTGGTGGGTGGTGGGGCGGGTTATACCCCTCTGCCTACCCCGCCAACGGGATCTGCAATGGCCCTATTCTTTGCCCCGTAACGGAACCACACGGGGCAATTTGTTTGTTTTTTTGTTTTTTTTAAATATACATGAGCTAGAGGTCTAATATATTGCATGTACCATAAGCTTATGGTCTTCTATCAAGTTTGTTCAAATAGGGACCATGGGGTCAAATTTGGCCCCACTCCAGAGCTCACATGCTTTACACAGAGTTATACAGAAACATCTTTAAAATCTTCTTCTGAAATTACAAAAGCTAGAGATCTAATATTTTGCATGTGGTATAAGCCTCTACCAAGTTTGTTCAAATGGTGACCCTGGGGTTAAATTTTGCCCTGCTCCGAGGGTCACACTGTCGCAATGAGTTATATAGGAAAATCTTTAAAAAAGAAATCTTCTTTGAAGCTACAAGAGCCAGAGGTCTAATAATTTGCATGTAGCATAAGCATAATGACCTTTACGAAGTTCGTTTAAATGGTGACCCAAGGGTCAAATTTGTTTTTTCCCAAGGAGTCACATGTTTTACACGGACTTATGTAGAGAAAACTTCTCTTACAGTACATGAGCTAGAGATCTAATATTTTGCATGTACCATAAGCTTATGGACCTTTTAATTCATTCAGATTCAGACATGGGGTCAAATTAAGCCCCACCCCATGGGTCACATGTTTTACATAGACTTATATATCGGGGAAAACTTTAAAATATGTTCGTCTCTGAAACCACAGTTATACAATATTAGTCACCATAAAATTTGACCCTGGGGTAAAATCTGACCCCACCCTGGGTCATAGATTTATGAATTATATAGGAAAATCTTTATAATATCATCTCTGAAACTACATGAACTAAAGGTAATATATATTGCATGTGGCATAAGCTTATTGTCCTCTACCAAGATTGTTCAAATGGTGACCCTGGGGTTAAATTTGACCCTGCTTCGAGGGTCACACTTTTACAAAGAGTGATAAAGGAAAATCTTTAAAACAAAATCTGCTTCTTTGACAGTACAAGAGCTAGAGGTCATATTATGCATATAGCATAATCCTATCGTCCTCAACCAAGTTTGTTTTCAAATGGTGACCCCACGGTCAGATTTGGTCTTGCCCTAGGAGTCGCATGTTTTACACAGACATATAGGGAAAATTTCTTCTCAAAGTACATGAGCTAGAGGTCTGATATTTTGCATGTGCCATAATATTAAAGCTACCATTAACGTTCAGCTAATCTTAGTGATCTGTGTTATGAAGAGTATGTGTGAGAATGTTTTTAATCGTACGTCCCATTTTCAAGAGGCTATATACATCGGTGTATTTCATGCTTTGACACATTGTTGGCCACACACTTGACATCCACATTAAGAATTTCCTTGTAAACGTCGAGGCCTGTGACAGTTTTATCCGGAATGGCTTCAGCATACCCACTTCCAGCCCCAGTCACTGGTTGTAGGGCATTTCAGGTGTGGACATAAAGGCCTGTACCCAACAATGTCCAACGTGTGAAACAACTCAGTAGGTGTGCTTGAGAAGAGCTTCTGCAATTGGTGACATGGCATTGTTGAATCTTCCAATGAATGTCAATTTTTTGCGACGTACATGCACTTCCTCTGTCATACATAAGGACAACACATTTTACAAGAAGCACAACTATTGGAATTAGAAAGCTTGTGCAACCTCATATTCCTCAATATAGTATTTCCAGATGTTTCAAGCACAGGTTTCACCGCTTTCAGTAGCTTGTAGTTGAAAAACAACTAAGTGTCAAGGCTTTATTGGACCGTATGATTGAAGTAGCTATCCCGTCAACAACACCAACATTTTACAATATGTGTACACCGTTTCTTACCCTACTGACTACAAGGTATATATATAATTTATCTATTTTGAGAATCCAAACGCTATAGACACAATATAAACCGATTTAACCAACCAGGCCAAACATCAAAACTAGAACGTCGAATTAAGAGTAACCAACTTATAAATTCATTTGAGGCATATTTGATCACCGATATTTTAAAAAACGTTGAATAAACATATTTTCAATCGCCACATATATTTTCATATGACCTGAACACCTGGCTAGAGTTTTAATAAACGGTTTTGTAGTGCACTTTTGTCGTTTTTTGGCGGGTTAGTTTCTTTAAGCAATACAATGTGCAGCGAAGCACGTATAAAGTAATTCTAGCTACTAAAACTAAAGCTACCCATAGCTCATCTAACTGTATTTATTGTACCATTTCTATCACATGTACTACCATGTCTATGTCTACTATATATATAATTTTAGTGAAGTCTTCATGTTCATTTTGTCATTTTTTATCATGCTCATTCAAGGTCTTCTTCATGACACGGCAAATGTGGAAACGTGGCTCCATCACAAATAGAATTTGCAGCAATTCTGCAGTTCTGCAGGTTAGAAGGTTCTAGGCCCATTCTCCATTTGTTTATCTAGTTGTTAACGGAGGATGAGTCTGGCATGTTCATCCCTGTTTGGTACCATATAACCTTGTGTTGGTGCACCGTAAAACCCCAATTCAATTCAATTCTTGTTTGGAATTTTATGCGGCATGCAACACACACATTGTATCTTAGTGAATGAATGAAGATCAGTCTGCCTTCTACCCTCTTTGTGTGATACAATGCACATCTTCATCTCTGTTTAATTTGAACACGTTCAGTATCTCTGTATTCTGTCGCAACCCATTGCTAGATATTCTGCTTTTGTTTTGCATGATGGCCGTCCGTCATGGTGTCATGTATATATTCATCATAGATGATGTATACCCTACTAAACTTTCTGTACCTCAAGGTGACTTTCAACAACGTGTAAAAGCATTTGATAACCATACTTATTAAATGTTTTGCAAGCATAATAAGACGGTTTAATATGACAGCTCCTCAAGTCTGATTCAAATCCAAATAAGAAATTTCCAAAGTTAGAAAGTGCTTGTAAGACAATCCATAGTTAATCTAAACCTGATCTGATAAATATATTTGCGAAAATCGAGAGCAATTTATAGAATATGTTGTTAGTTGATGTTCACTGAGGAAAGAACATATGTTCTGCTTTATCTGCGACTTGTATACTAGTATTTAATTTGCTCTTTGTGGTACAGTGTGGACCTATGGTGCCATTCATCGCGTTTGATTTTGTTTACTTGTAAATATGCTTAATATTAGCTCTCATCGCTGCGGGTTCGAATCCCACTGCATTATGGGAGCTCGACTTGTGAGGAAGTGTTGATTCTTACGGATGGCGGGAGGTGTACAGTACTGGTTCTACCCAGGAAAAGTGTGTGGTCTGCCTCCACCACAAAAAATCGACTCATATATAACCTTGCATGTGTTGAAAATGACGTAAAACACCATACAAAAACAAACAAAATCTTTCATGAACAGACTCAAGAAAACAGTCTGCTGTTTTTCTCTTTTGCTTGTGTTTGTTGCTTTCAAGGGATACTCTTTTTAGTATTTATTGGCCATAATAACAACAACAACATTTAATTTGCTCAGTTTACAACATACAAAGTATGGCAACAACATGAGTATACATTACAGAAAATACATATTATATGAGTAAAAAGAGATGACAGTTCACACATTTTAAACAAGGGGGAGATGTGGATGGTGGGGGTTCTATATAATACTACTACTACTCATAATAATAATAATTTACGGACACGCATCAATGACGATACATTTAATACACCGTGTTTCGTTTGTATCAATAGGTCAATGTAAAATAAATATGTTTAAACTAAGTGAAGCATATTGAATAATTTGAGTTCTTATTTAAAATCAGGTTATTCCAAAATGTTACCATTCTGCATTTAACTATTCTATTGGGTATCTACCTAGTTCAGCGTATAGCATATCTTAAAGGAGTACTGTTCCTAGTAGTTGTTATTTTTCTTAGAAAATCGGTATGTGCTCTTTCAATGTTTTCAAACTCCCATATCTCACAGACGTAAGTCAGTATTGGTTATACAGTGTGATCAAACTCCCATATCTCACAGACGTAAGTCTGTATTGGTTATACAGTGTGATCAAACTCCCATATCTCATATCTCACAGACGTAAGTCAGTATTGGTTATACAGTGTGATCAAACTCCCATATCTCACAGATGTAAGTCAGTATTGGTTATACAGTGTGATCAAACTCCCATATCTCACAGACGTAAGTCTGTGTTGGTTATACAGTGTGATCAAACTCCCATATCTCACAGACGTAAGTCAGTGTTGGTTATACAGTGTGATCAAACTCCCATATCTCACAGACGTAAGTCAGTGTTGGTTATACAGTGTGATCAAACTCCCATATCTCACAGACGTAAGTCTGTGTTGGTTATACAGTGTGATCAAACTCCCATATCTCACAGACGTAAGTCAGTATTGGTTATACAGTGTGATCAAACTCCCATATCTCACAGACGTAAGTCAGTATTGGTTATACAGTGTGATCAAACTCCCATATCTCACAGACGTAAGTCAGTATTGGTTATACAGTGTGATCAAACTCCCATATCTCACAGACGTAAGTCAGTATTGGTTATACAGTGTGATCAAACTCCCATATCTCACAGGCGTAAGTCTGTATTGGTTATACAGTGTGATCAAACTCCCATATCTCACAGGCGTAAGTCAGTATTGGTTATACAGTGTGATCAAACTCCCATATCTCACAGGCGTAAGTCAGTATTGGTTATACAGTGTGATCAAACTCCCATATCTCACAGACGTAAGTCTGTATTGGTTATACAGTGTGATCAAACTCCCATATCTCACAGACGTAAGTCAGTATTGGTTATACAGTGTGATCAAACTCCCATATCTCACAGACGTAAGTCTGTATTGGTTATACAGTGTGATCAAACTCCAATATCTCACAGACGTAAGTCAGTATTGGTTATACAGTGTGATCAAACTCCCATATCTCACAGACGTAAGTCAGTGTTGGTTATACAGTGTGATCAAACTCCCATATCTCACAGACGTAAGTCAGTGTTGGTTATACAGTGTGATCAAACTCCCATATCTCACAGACGTAAGTCTGTATTGGTTATACAGTGTGATCAAACTCCCATATCTCACAGACGTAAGTCAGTATTGGTTATACAGTGTGATCAAACTCCCATATCTCACAGACGTAAGTCTGTATTGGTTATACAGTGTGATCAAACTCCAATATCTCACAGACGTAAGTCAGTATTGGTTATACAGTGTGATCAAACTCCCATATCTCACAGACGTAAGTCAGTGTTGGTTATACAGTGTGATCAAACTCCCATATCTCACAGACGTAAGTCAGTGTTGGTTATACAGTGTGATCAAACTCCCATATCTCACAGACGTAAGTCTTGTGTTGGTTATACAGTGTGATCAAACTCCCATATCTCACAGACGTAAGTCAGTGTTGGTTATACAGTGTGATCAAACTCCCATATCTCACAGACGTAAGTCAGTGTTGGTTATACAGTGTGATCAAACTCCCATATCTCACAGACGTAAGTCAGTGTTGGTTATACAGTGTGATCAAACTCCCATATCTCACAGACGTAAGTCAGTGTTGGTTATACAGTGTGATCAAACTCCCATATCTCACAGACGTAAGTCTGTGTTGGTTATACAGTGTGATCAAACTCCCATATCTCACAGACGTAAGTCAGTATTGGTTATACAGTGTGATCAAACTCCCATATCTCACAGACGTAAGTCAGTATTGGTTATACAGTGTGATCAAACTCCCATATCTCACAGACGTAAGTCAGTATTGGTTATACAGTGTGATCAAACTCCCATATCTCACAGACGTAAGTCAGTATTGGTTATACAGTGTGATCAAACTCCCATATCTCACAGACGTAAGTCAGTATTGGTTATACAGTGTGATCAAACTCCCATATCTCACAGACGTAAGTCAGTATTGGTTATACAGTGTGATCAAACTCCCATATCTCACAGACGTAAGTCTGTATTGGTTATACAGTGTGATCAAACTCCCATATCTCACAGACGTAAGTCAGTATTGGTTATACAGTGTGATCAAACTCCCATATCTCACAGACGTAAGTCAGTATTGGTTATACAGTGTGATCAAACTCCCATATCTCACAGACGTAAGTCAGTATTGGTTATACAGTGTGATCAAACTCCCATATCTCACAGACGTAAGTCAGTATTGGTTATACAGTGTGATCAAACTCCCATATCTCACAGACGTAAGTCAGTATTGGTTATACAGTGTGATCAAACTCCCATATCTCACAGACGTAAGTCAGTATTGGTTATACAGTGTGATCAAACTCCCATATCTCACAGACGTAAGTCTGTATTGGTTATACAGTGTGATCAAACTCCCATATCTCACAGACGTAAGTCAGTATTGGTTATACAGTGTGATCAAACTCCCATATCTCACAGACGTAAGTCAGTATTGGTTATACAGTGTGATCAAACTACCATATCTCACAGACGTAAGTCAGTATTGGTTATACAGTGTGATCAAACTCCCATATCTCACAGACGTAAGTCAGTATTGGTTATACAGTGTGATCAAACTCCCATATCTCACAGACGTAAGTCTGTATTGGTTATACAGTGTGATCAAACTCCCATATCTCACAGACGTAAGTCAGTATTGGTTATACAGTGTGATCAAACTCCCATATCTCACAGACGTAAGTCAGTATTGGTTATACAGTGTGATCAAACTCCCATATCTCACAGACGTAAGTCAGTATTGGTTATACAGTGTGATCAAACTCCCATATCTCACAGACGTAAGTCAGTATTGGTTATACAGTGTGATCAAACTCCCATATCTCACAGACGTAAGTCTGTATTGGTTATACAGTGTGATCAAACTCCCATATCTCACAGACGTAAGTCAGTATTGGTTATACAGTGTGATCAAACTCCCATATCTCACAGACGTAAGTCAGTATTGGTTATACAGTGTGATCAAACTCCCATATCTCACAGACGTAAGTCTGTATTGGTTATACAGTGTGATCAAACTCCCATATCTCACAGACGTAAGTCTGTATTGGTTATACAGTGTGATCAAACTCCCATATCTCACAGACGTAAGTCTGTATTGGTTATACAGTGTGATCAAACTCCCATATCTCACAGACGTAAGTCTGTATTGGTTATACAGTGTGATCAAACTCCCATATCTCACAGACGTAAGTCAGTATTGGTTATACAGTGTGATCAAACTCCCATATCTCACAGACGTAAGTCTGTATTGGTTATACAGTGTGATCAAACTCCCATATCTCACAGACGTAAGTCAGTATTGGTTATACAGTGTGATCAAACTCCCATATCTCACAGACGTAAGTCTGTATTGGTTATACAGTGTGATCAAACTCCCATATCTCACAGACGTAAGTCAGTATTGGTTATACAGTGTGATCAAACTCCCATATCTCACAGACGTAAGTCAGTATTGGTTATACAGTGTGATCAAACTCCCATATCTCACAGACGTAAGTCAGTATTGGTTATACAGTGTGATCAAACTCCCATATCTCACAGACGTAAGTCTGTATTGGTTATACAGTGTGATCAAACTCCCATATCTCACAGACGTAAGTCTGTATTGGTTATACAGTGTGATCAAACTCCCATATCTCACAGACGTAAGTCAGTATTGGTTATACAGTGTGATCAAACTCCCATATCTCACAGACGTAAGTCAGTATTGGTTATACAGTGTGATCAAACTCCCATATCTCACAGACGTAAGTCTGTATTGGTTATACAGTGTGATCAAACTCCCATATCTCACAGACGTAAGTCAGTATTGGTTATACAGTGTGATCAAACTCCCATATCTCACAGACGTAAGTCTGTATTGGTTATACAGTGTGATCAAACTCCCATATCTCACAGACGTTAGTCAGTATTGGTTATACAGTGTGGTCAAACTCCCATATCTCACAGACGTAAGTCTGTATTGGTTATACAGTGTGGTCAAACTCCCATATCTCACAGACGTAAGTCAGTATTGGTTATACAGTGTGGTCAAACTCCCATATCTCACAGACGTAAGTCAGTATTGGTTATACAGTGTGATCAAACTCCCATATCTCACAGACGTAAGTCTGTATTGGTTATACAGTGTGATCAAACTCCCATATCTCACAGACGTAAGTCTGTATTGGTTATACAGTGTGATCAAACTCCCATATCTCACAGACGTAAGTCTGTATTGGTTATACAGTGTGATCAAACACCCATATCTCACAGACGTAAGTCTGTATTGGTTATACAGTGTGATCAAACTCCCATATCTCACAGACGTAAGTCTGTATTGGGTATACAGTGTGATCAAACTCCCATATCTCACAGACGTAAGTCAGTATTGGTTATACAGTGTGATCAAACTCCCATATCTCACAGACGTAAGTCAGTATTGGTTATACAGTGTGATCAAACTCCCATATCTCACAGACGTAAGTCAGTATTGGTTATACAGTGTGATCAAACTCCCATATCTCACAGACGTAAGTCAGTATTGGTTATACAGTGTGATCAAACTCCCATATCTCACAGACGTAAGTCAGTATTGGTTATACAGTGTGATCAAACAGTTTAAGCTGGAGATCTAGTGGTAGATCTAGATTATTAGTGCACATGTAGCGTAAATGCATGGCCTTTTTTTCTTGGATTATTATACGAGTTCTGGCTTTCAGGAAGCTTTATGAGCTGCTAAAGTGCACATCCAGATAGTTATTGTCATCTACATTGGAAGGTGTGTCGTTTTATTGGAAGGAGTAATTGTGTTGTTTTTTTTGTATCAAATACTATTACCTTTGTTTTAGATTTATTGTCTTACATTTTTCCATTTTGTACAATAATCATGAAACAGGATCTTCAGCAATGAGGACCGTGTCGTTAGCATACAAGAGAACTAATAGCATGATCAGAGAAATTTATTTCCAAACCGTTGTTACCTTTACGCAATAGGTGTGACCCTAGGTCATTTAAAACTTGTGAAGAGACATTCACACTGGCGTTTGTTTAGTGCTGTGCTGCTTTAAAAGTCACTTCAAATACAGATCAGTAGTGTTATTACTTACTCGTCTTTTGAGATCATCAAGCCCCTTCTTTGGGCTTTAGAATACTGATTATGCCAGTGCAGTAAAACCGAGTCTGCTACTTTTCTCTATTGTTTGTTTGTGTTGCTTCCAAGGGATCCCATTTTCAGTATTTATTTCCTATTTAAAAAATGTATTTTTTTGTAGTTTTATAAATATGTTTTATAATGAACTGACAGCTTCTGATAAGAAAATTAGTTTAGTACCCTACAGAAATCCAGAGGCTGGAGAAAATGTTTTTTCATGACCTTTTGTCTACCATTTTGCGGAATTAGTTGTGCTGGCCGGAATATATTTTGTTAAAACCTAATACGTTTAGGTTTAATTGATTTTTTTATTCTGGAAATGGCGTTCATTTGAAAATTATTACGTGCCTCCATAGTCAGATTTTTTAAGAAGGCTGTTGTCTAGCTATATGCTAAGTTTGGTGCTTTTGTCAAACAATGCACAATTTGTTTACCAATCTGCTCAACTGGAATTAGGAGTTGAGCAGACATGAAAAGTGGGATAGACGGACAAACATACAGTTATTTTTAGACACTCATATATTTCATCCTTTAAGTACTCGCGAATTTTTTTATGGCATCGACCAACTAACGGACGAGGAAAATCATATTCTATTTACTCAAGTTCAAAACTATATTAAAAACACTATACGATTCCAAAATCCTTAACTTTGTATCGATATACCGTTGTATATCTGTAAACTATATAAAGTATATAATATATACTATTAAAAGTATAGTTTTATTCACAGGTTCTTAAAATACCCGTGATTGATTATGCGTAAAATGAATTATGAGTTGGTTTTGGGGTTTGGCCTGGATGGTTAAAGCCGCTTATATTGCGTCTGTATAGTTTGGATTCTAAAAATATGCTATATATATTACATATACCTCGTCGTCAGTAGGTTTAGAAACGGTGCACATCTGTTGTAAAAAGTGCCCGTTGATGGCTGGATAGGGTTTTAAGACGGTTGCTTGCCGCTAAACGGAAGCTGATAGACAGTGGGCGGGTTCGACAACTAATTTTCATTATGAGGTCAAAGACTTTGACCTACTGAGTCCAAAACGTATAGGGGTCTAAATATCACCAAGATATAGCCATATAGCAAACATGAATTCTGCGCATGCAGCCATTCTCTTTTAATTAAGCAGAAAATAATCCGCCTGTCCAGTGTCTTGTTTTGTTTAAACATAAAATCACCAAAGTTCTATTAAAAGACACGCATTTCAATGCTCCAGAAACTATATAATTAAGTGGAAATGTTTGAAAGTTCATAAACTTGGACCTTTTTTTCTTTACGCATACGATTTGACACAGCTAGCTTTGTATAACTGTCGCTATGCTTCTATCAGCCTGAACGGGGATATGGGGTGTTATTTCGGTTGAACTCAGGGCAGAGTTTAAATTTTTCGATTTTATTCTTAGTTTTTCCTTATCAAGTTTGTATTTAAATGTATTGTTACAATTTCAAACCTATAATCACATACACTTTTCAGCCACAATGGAGAGAACTGTAACTAATGTTGTATAACTTGTAGTTCAGTCCATTTGCATATGTTGTTATGAATATTGTGATGTTGAATTGATGTATTGTAACATATCGACAATAAAATATGAGCCGCAACACACGAAAACGTCCCTTCGGACATTTAAACGACAATGTCATAAAGTAACAATTTATGACGTCGGCCGGTAATCAATTAATTACTAATCATTTCTCGTCACTTCCGTGTTTTATCTAATAATTATATCATAGGGAATATGTTTTCTTAATATAAATAGTTGATGCTATAGAAAATGATAATTGTTTATGTTTTTGGTTGTTATTTAATCAACAAAATCAACAACGTCGTCCAAGACGCCGACGTCAACGTCGAAATTAATGGCTAATATAATCTTTGGTTTTCAAATGGAGATAAAATTATTTTTAATTAAGATATTAACATAAATTAAAGAGATTTTTAAAGAGAAATTCAACGTGTTTCACAAACATGAAAAACATCAAATGTAAAAAAATTGTCTGAAGGGTCGTTTTCGCGTGTTTCGGCTCATATTTTTAAACTAACATACGGACGGACAATGCGGCAGCATACAAAAACATTACAATAAAATAAACCATTTTTCTCTACTTTTCTCAAAACAAGTGAGATGCTGCAGGTTTACAAAATCTTCAGTATTAATAGGAGGTTTAGGGAAATCGAAGACAACAATTTTGTAGATGTTTCAGTGAGCTTTAATACTGGTCATAACTTCTTATATTCGTTTGAAATTAAATCACGTTTAAGTCCATTTTTCATTTAATAATGATTATAAGAGTAAATAGAAACGCACAATTTATAGGATGATTTTTCTAAACTACAACTAAAACAACATACTGGTAAAACAAGAGGCCCAAAAGGGCCTGTGGATGCTCTACTGGCTTACATGGCTCTTATAACATCAATGAAGCGAGAGACTGCCATTTACGTCTTTTTTGAAAGTTTTGGGCAAAATACAGCTAAATCAAGGGCTATAACTAAAGAATCTGGTAAAGTTTGGTAAAGATCAGATGAAAAATGAAGGCCCTACCGTATTAACGAGGCAAAATATAGCACTTTTACCTAAATCAAGAGCCATAACTTCTCTGTTACTGGTCCGACTGGTCCAACATAGAGCTAAAAAAAAATAAAAAAATAAAAAAAAAATTCAAAAAAAAAAATTCAAAAAATAAATAAAAAAATAAAAAAAATAAAAAAAATTATAATATAAAAAAGAAATTCATAAAATCTGGTAAAGATCAGATGCAAAATGAAGGCCCTATCGTAAGACGAGGCAAATTATAGCATTTTTAACAAAATCAAGGGCCATAACACAGCTGTTACTGGTCCGATCTGTCTGCTTTTCGAACTTGACCAAGCTTTTATTGACATTAACAATCTGATAAAGTTTGGTAAAGATCGGATAAAAAATAAAGTCTTAACGAGGCAAAATATAGCATTTTGAACTAAATCAAGGGCCATAACTCCGCTGTTATTGGTCCGATATGAATGGTTTTCAAACTTGTCTGATCTTTCATTGATATTAACAATCTGATAAAGTTTGGTAAAGATTGGATGAACAATGAAGCCCCTATCGTCTTAACGAGGCAAAATGTAGCATTTTTAACTAAATCAGGGCAACAAATCCGCTGTTACTGGTCCGATCTGTCTGGTTTTCGAACTTGACCGAACTTTTATTGACATTAACCGTTTGATAAAGTTTGGTAAAGATTGGATAAAAAAAAAGTCTTAACAAGGCAATATGTAGCATTTTGAACTAAATCAAGGGCCATAACTCCGCTGTTACTGGTCCGATATGAACTTGTCTGAGCTTTCATTGATATGAACAATCTACGCAAGTTGGTAAAGATCAAATAATAAATGAAGGTGCTAGAGCGTTCACAAGGTTAATATGGCATTTTTTAGCAAAACAAGGGCCATAACTCCGTTGAAATTATTTTGATCTTGCCGGTTTTCAAACTTGTCCGAGCTTTCATTGATATAAAGACACTGGCAAAGTTAAGAAACGATCCGATTAATATTAAAGGCCTTAAAGTGTTCAAAAGGCAGAAAATAGCATTTTTCAGAAAAAACAAGGGCCATAACTCCGGTGTTAATGATCCAATTCAGCTGGTTTTCGCACTTGCTTGAGATTTCATTGATATTAACAATCTGTGCAAGTTTGGTAAGGATCAAATAATAAATGAAGGTGCTACAGTGTTCACAAGGCAGAAAATGACGTTTTTCAGAAAAACGAGGGCCACAACTCTGGTGTTACCAACTCAATTTTGCTGATATTCGAACTTGTCCAAGCTCCATTGATATTAAGAATCTGTGCAAGTTTGGTAACGATCAAGTAATAAATAAAGGTGCTAGAGCGTTAACAAGGCAGAAAATAGCAATTTTCAGAAAAAACAAGGGCCATAACTCCAGTGTTACTGATCCGATTTGGCTGGTTTTTGAACTTGTCCGAGCTTTTATTGATATTAACAATATGTGCAAGCTTGGTAAAGATCAAATAAGAAATAAAGGTGCTGGAGTGTTCACAAGGCTTAATACGGCATTTTTCAGCAAAACAAGGGCCATAACTCCGGTGAAATTATTCTGATCTTGCCGGTTTTCGAACTTGTCCGAGCTTTCATTGATATAAAGACACTGGCAAAGTTTACTAAAGATCCGATTAATATTGAAGGCCCTAGAGTGTTCACAAGGCATAAAATAGCAATTTTCAGAAAAAACAAGGGCCATGACTCCGGTGTTACTGATCCGATTCAGCTGGTTTTCGAACTTGGCCGAGCTTTCATTGATATTAACAATCTATGCAAGTTTGGTAAAGATCAAATAATAAATGAAGATGCTAGAGTGTTCACAAGACTTAATATGGCATTTTTCAGCAAAACAAGGGCCATAACTCCGGAGAAATTAATCCAATCTGGCTGGTTTTCGAACTTGTCAGAACTTTCATTGATATAAAGACACTGGCAAAGTTTCGTAAAGATTCAATTAACAATGAAGTCCCTAGAGTGTTCACAAGGCAAAAGTTCGGCCAGTAGAGCTAATAATAATAATAACAATAACATTAAAAGTAGATATAAACATCGAACAGGAAAAGTAGATTTCAAGGACGCCAGTCAACCACAAACACACAAATAAACAAATAGCTATATATAAAAATCAATAAAAGGCAAGATAAGACATCACAAACACAGTGGTTGACAATAGGGCTACCGCCTTGGAACGGTCAGTGGCAAAAAAGGCTGCTGGGGTTAGATATACATGCTGAGCATGCTGATAGTTCAACCACAGCTTACATCCAATGATGAGCTTCGTGAGATTTTCAAACGTTTGCCCACATATTTTTATATCGGAACATGGCTCAGTAATGGTTGTTTATTTGGAGAAACTAAACTCCGCCTACCATTATCTATGTGAGTTTGTGTAGAGAAGAACGCCCTTAACATCATGCAGAGCAGGTTAGCTATGACCATGATGACAGCTGTCAATTAAAGAAACTAACACAACCAAATAAAGACAAAATTACACTACAAAACCTTTTCTCAAAACTCTATCTGGGTGTTCAGGTCATAATAATGTATATTTGCCAATGATTAAAAGTAGTTTTATTCACAGGTTCTTAAAATACCCGTGATTGATTATGCGTAAAATGAATTATATTGGCACCAGTTTTGGGGTTTGGCCTAGAAGGTTAAAGCCGCTTATATTGTGTCGGTATAGTTTGGATTCTAAAAATATGCAATATATATTACACATACCTCGTCGTCAGTAGGTTTAGAAACGGTGCACATCTGTTGTAAAATGTGCCCGTTGATGACCGGATAGGGACTTTAAGACGGTTGCTTGCAGATGAAAGGAAGCTGAAAGACAATGGGCGGGTTAAACTACTAATTTTCATTATGAGATCAAAGACTTTGACCTATTGAGTCCAAAACATATAGGGGTCTAAATATCACCAAGATATAGCCATATAGCAAACATGAATTCTGTGCATGCAGCCATTCTCTTTTAATTGAGCAGAAAATAATCCGCCCGTCCAATGCCTTGTTTTGTTTAAACATAAAATCACCGAAGTTCTGATAAAGGCACACCTTTCAATGCTCCAGAAATTATATAATTAAGTGCAAATGTTTGAAAGTTCATAAACTTGGACCTTTCTTTCTTTACGCACACGATTTGACACAGCTAGCTTCGTTTCATCTTGTGAGATGCAAATGACATGGGGAGATTCCATTAAAGGCAGCTTACAGACATTGATAACTTTACCAGATGGAGATATGTTAACAACTGAATTTGTCATCTTACTGCATACAAAAACACAGCCTAATTTACCAAAAGCTATTCCTTCAGGCCCTTGTAAACGTTCATCATTGACGGCAACTGTATCATTATTTACAGTATCGAACATGTAAACAATATTACGGTCCCGCACAGAAATTATCAATTTTTTATTTTGCCTGCTATAATTGCATTTCAAACTTCCAGTATAGCTGTGCAATTTGGTTGGAAACTGAACACCAAACTCTTTTTCTTCTCCTGATCTAGAAACAATACAAGCTGGCTTCTTTCCACTTTTAAACTTTCCAATAGCAAAGTTATTTTCATCTATTAATGAAATTGATCCACATGTCGACTCAGTTTTCACCATTTGTATGTGTGTTAAAGTGTTATTTATATTAACTTGAAAAATGTGTGTTTGCATTGAACCAGCTATTGCAATTTCGAAGTCTGATATAACTATAACATCAATGGGTTTGTATTGCAAGTTAATTTTTCCTACAGTTGTCAACTCTTTGTCAATAATCAAACATCTGTTGTTTTTATTGTCCACTAGTACTAGCCGTCCGTCAGACAAATATTTCATTCCAGAAACCAATGGCTCAAACTCATCATCAGCAGCTTGTATGACGTCTATCGAGGAAATCATCTCAAGCTTTACTGGTTGGCATTCCATGATGGAATGAATATCGAGGCTTTTCGAAATCATGGACAGCGAACCCACTTCCCTTTCAGATGCCAACACTTCTTCTATATGTTCTCCGATGCATATATTAATATTAAAAGACTGCAACTTTGTGAGTTGTTCTTCAGCTTTCTGTTCATAAACTGACATGTGCTCCTCAATCTTGTGTCTTGCAATATATAACTGTACTGAGGTACCGTTATTAACAACATCTTCATGTGTACATAATGTTGCCTCCAGAGACACGACCAAGCTTTCACATTCTGTGTGTGCTTCATTGAGTTCTGCTGATTTATTCTTCTTCATTACCGCAGCTTCGTTCATTACCTTCTCTTTGAGGTCATCAAGCATTTTATTAAATTTTGCTCGAACATTCTCAAGTTTTTCTGGCAGTGCTGATATCTGTCCTTCAATTTCTTGATCACACTGTTGGAAATGATTTGATGCGAGTTTCAGCTTTTCTCTTAATTCTATCAACTTTGTCTTTAATGTGTTTTTGCTGTCTACCTTTTCTGCCATTTCTTGAATTTCAACGACATTTTCACATTTTCTATGGACTATAATGGCGCAAGCACTGCAGCAGAGTTTATTGTCATCAACACAATAATATTCTATTGGTTTGGCGTGGGCATCACACTGATCAAGTTTCCCAAAATCTGTGGACAACTTCAAACTCATATTTAAGCAAGCTTCAACTTCTATGAGATCATGACCTGTCATACCTGCATAACGTTTGTGATTCTTAACGCATTCTTCACACTGATACTCTTGACAGTTTGAGCAGTATTTGGTTGCTACCATTGTTTTGTCTATTTTCTGACATGGCTGGCATCTTGGAGTATTTTCATTCTTGTCTTCGTCTCTAGAATTTACAGCATCCAGAACAGACTGTATTGCGTAATTATTGGGAAGTGAAGCAGTCCATTCTTCTGGGGGAGAATTCTTTACCTCAGTTACCGTGGTTTTCCTACATAAAGGACATTCTATATCATCTTTTAATGTCCCGTTTTCTTTCATTTTCATCAAATATGAATGAATGCAGGTCTCGCAAAAGGTATGCAAGCAAGACAGGGACTTCGGTTCTTTGTACACCTCCAGACAAACGGGGCAATTCAGCCCCATCTTCTCCGCCCTACTTAAAGACAGATCCTCCATATCTGGATACTTAGCTGCCATTATCGTGCGATTCTACGTGTTAAGTTAGTGATGTAGTGATATATACAAAGTGAACATACAAACCTAGCTGACTGTCATTCGGTTATTCTCAAGTGTTATCAGTTCTAAGAAGTATTTTAATAAAATAAGAGTTTAAACTCTGTCATGCAAATATGCTTAATTTACACTCAGTTCAGTCCCATCTTCTCCATCCAACTTAATTTTACATCCTCCATCTCAGAATGCTTAGCTGCCATTCTGATGCAAAATTACAGTCCTGTTGACCTAGCTTGTTGTCATATCTCTACTCCAAGTTTCATCAATGTCCTGGAAAAGGCAAAACGAGGACAGCCCAATTTACACAAATGTATCAGAGTAAATGATCTGAAAAAAGCCATAATGAGAATAAAACCGAAAAACATATCTAAAGGCCCAAACAGTATAGTCTCAGAAATAGGGTAAATTTGTGTTAGAAATAAGAACTTGTTTTTCGACTATTTTCCCATTCTGTACCTTTTGAAACAATAAGATAACATCATATATGTAAATTTCACTTTAGAGCTTTTAAACATGCTTCTCCGCATGTAATGTGTACAAATTATGTTCATATAAGCATTCTTATTTAAGCAACATTCTTCTAAAACAACAACAAGAGGCCCAAGAGAGCCTGTGGACGCTCTACTTGCTAAAGATAAAGTTTATGCACAAGGGGCCATAACTCTTTCAAATATCGTTCAACCAGAACATGGTGATGATATACGCACCTAGGCTTGGTACTGATTGTCCCTGACAAGTTCGTTGAAATCCAGCCAGAAGTTCAGGAGAACTAGTCTGTACAAAGTTAGTGTATTAAAACTTTTAAGGGGTCATAACTCTGCCAAAATTCATTCAACCAGAACACGGCAACGATAGGTGCAACAAGGCTTGGTACTGATCATCCCCATCAAGATTCGTTGAAATCCAGCAAGGAGTTCAGAACAGACTTATATGGACGTTTCTCTATTAAAACCTTTAAAGGGCCGTAGCTCTGACAAAAATCATTTAACCCGAATATGGCGACAATATGCACAACTAGGCTTGATACTGATTATCCTTGTCAAGTTTCGTTAAAATCCAGCCAGGGCTTCAGGAGAACTAGCCTGGAAAATATTTGTGTATCAAAAACCTTTAAAGGGCCATAACTCCACAAACAAGAGGGCCAAGATGGCCCTAAATCGATAACCTAAGTAATGGCACTTTAGCAATCTTATGGTCATATACAATCTGTCCAAGTTTGGTTAAGATTGTTCAAGAAATGTGGGCTCTGTTGTGTACAACAACATTGATATAAAGACACTGACAAAGTTTGGTAAATATCAAATACAAAATGAAGGTGCTAGAGTGTAACACCTTGGGCAGGGCCAAATGTGACCCGTGGGCTACATGTAATATATGAGAGTTTTGTGGTTTCAGAGAAGAATGTTTTTTAAGTTTTTTCCCTATACAAGTCTTATGTAAAACATGACCCGTGGGGTGAGGCCAAATGTGACCCCACGGTGATCATTTGAACAAACTTGGTAAAGGACCATGAGAGTATATATAGTAAATGCAAAATAGTAAACCTATGGCTCTTGTAGTTCCAGAGAAGAAGACTTTAATGTGTTTCCTATATAAGTCTATGTAAAACTGTGACCCACGGGGGCGGGGTCAAATTTGACCCCAGGGTCACCATTTGAACAAAATTGGTAGAGGACCATAATCTTATAGTAAATACAAAATATTAAACCTCTTGCTCTTGCAGTTTCAGGGAAGATTTTTTCCCCTACATATATGTCTATGTAAAACTGTTACCCCTGGGGCGCGTCCAAATTTGACACCAGGGCCACCATTTGAACAAACTTGGTAGAGGACCATAAGCTGATGCTACATGTAATACATCAGAGCTCTGTGCCATGTGGTTCCAGAGAAGAAGATTTTTTTCAGTTTTTGCCTATACAAGCCTTAGTAAAACTGTGACCCCCAGGTTGGGGCCAAATGTGACCAATGGTTCACCATTTGAACAAAACTGGTAAAGGACCATAAGCTTATAGCAACAGCAAAATATTAAATCTCTGGCTCTTGCAGTTTCAGAGAAGAAGATTTTTAAAGTTTTTCCCTATAAATGTCTATGTAAAACATGTGACCCTTGGGGCGGGGCCAAATGTGACCACAGGGTCACCATTTGAACAAACTTGGTAAAGGACCATAAGCTTATAATAAATGTAAATTATCAAACCTCTGGCTCTTGTAGTTTTCGAGAAGAAGATTTTTAAAAAAAAATAATCTATATAAGTCTATGTAAAACTGTGACCCTCGGGGCGGGGACAAATTTGACCCCAGGGTCACCATTTGAACAAACTTAGTAGATGACCATAAGCTGATGCTACATGTACATGAGAGCTCTGTGCCATGTGGTTCCAGAGAAGAAGATTTGTTTCAGTTTTTCCCTATACAAGCCTTTGTAAAACTATGACCCCCGGGGTGGGGCCAAATGTGACCCCTGGGTCACCATTTGAACAAACTTGGTAGAGGACCACAAGCTTATAGCAAATGCAAAATATTAAACCTCTGGCTCTTGCAGTGTCAGAGAAGAAGATTTTTTAAGTTTTTCCCTATGTCTATGCAAAACATGTGACCCTTGGGGCGGGGCCAAATGTGACCCGAGGGTCACCATTTGAACAAACTTGGTAAAGGACCATACGCTTATAGTAAATGCAAAATATCGAACCTCTGGCTGTTGCAGTTTCCGAGAAGAAGATTTTTAAAACAAATCCTATATCAGTCTATGTAAAACTGTGACCCCCGGGGCAGGGACAAATTTGACCCCAGGGTCACCATTTGAACAAACAACGAGCCCAATATAGGTGGCTTTAAAGTAAAATACCGCTTAAGCCGGTGCTAGGGGGCGTGAGAAGTGTTGCTTCTTTCATTACTTCTCATGAACAGACTCAATAAACCCGAGTCTGCTGCTTTATTCTCTGAATTGTGTTTGTTGCTCTCAAAGGATCACCTTTATCAGTATTTATTAGTAGAGGACCATAAGCTGATGCTACATGTAATACATGAGAGCTCTGTGCCTTGTGGTTTCGAGAAAAAGATTTTTTAAAGTTTTTTCCTATATGTCTATATGAAAAACATGCAAAACCTCAATATACAAAGTTTGGACCCCTGGGGCACGGCCATTTTTGACCCCGGGGACTTTATTTGAACACATTTGATAGTCTAGGCGTTGGCGATCATTTTAAAATAAAAACTGTTGAAATCTGTCCAGCGGTTCTGGAGTAATGGCAGCCATCTTAGATGAAGCGCTGACCTAATTTTAACAAATCTAAAAAGCATTCATCTAAGGATCATCCATGTGAAGTTTGGTCAAAATTAGCCAAGCGGTTTCTAAGGAGATGTCGTTTGAAGAAAAGTTAACAGACGACAGACGACGGACGACAGACATCATACCATTCCATAAGCTCTGGTGGCCCTTGGCCAGTAGAGCTAAAAAAAGATTGTGGGGGCAATAATCCTAAATATCCCAGCGAGAGACTTGGCAGGCATTTCTGAAGATTTGTATTTTTCGAATAATAAGTACAATTGTAAATAAATGTACACAATTCACACGACTTCTTTACCAAATCAACACATATCCACAAGTATTCCTTATTTATCATTTGTGATGTGTTTCATATAATCGAATGTCATTGAGAATGATTAAAAAACTTTAAAGAAATATATTTATATATATATATATCTTGTCAACCCTTGTATGTTTATGAGGTCTCTTAATTTACTTATTATATATATATATAGTTTCTGTATAATATTTGTAATAATGTTAACAAAACCTATACGAATTACAAATATCTAATCCATTACACGTCATGTCTACCCAATGTAATATTTATGAATAAATACAGCGTATATCGAGGGATCAGCGCAAAACTACATATGAATTTAAAAGAGATAAAATAGCCTTGCACTGAACCCTCGATATGTAATCTATTTTATGAGTTTCCGTCTAGGTAGTTAGTCATCACGGTGGCGAAACCATGTGCCTTTTTTGATAAACAATTGTCAACACGCGCTCAATTCAGGTATGGTTTTGTTTCATAACGTTCTAAATATTTAACGATTTAGTCCGGCTAAATCGCACATACCCCTTCAATAAAAGCGCTTTCCTTCGCTACAAAAAAGTATTAGTGTTTGCCCTACTTTTGCCTCCAATCAGACGGTGAGGAATTTTTAAAAAAATGGCAAACTTATTCATGTAAATTTCTAACGATCACCAATTTTAACCATTTAATCATTAAGTAATCGCTTAATAAATGGCACGCGCTTGTTTGGACACAAGGAGGCGGATTTAGTAGAAACGCGAACGTGGTAAGAGGCATGGTTTCGTAGAAGCGCGAGGGAAAAGTAGGGCAAACACTAAGTCAGTTAGAGGCTATTTTTTAACAATTAAGAAACCCCCGTCAGTCGCAACGCTCCTTCCCTTAGGGTTTCTTAATTGTTAAAATTTCACTTCATAGCCTCTAACTAATACATTGATTCATCCAGAACTTTTGGAGATTAGCATCCACCCAACATCCCTACCCTCCGAAGTTTTGGAAATGACAGAAACTGGATGACGGTGTACATTTTGGGATGGCTAATCTCAAAATTTACTGGAGGTATATTACAAACTCTGCAGAGGAGGAAAGAGGTCACTTTGTAGGGTTAGGTGCGTTTTAGTTGAACTTAATTATTTATATATTAAGACGGTTATGAAGCAAAACCAGTACCTGAATCGAGCGCTTTGTCGATACAGTATTTGCTGTGAACCATCGATGTTTCATATCTAAACATTACGAAAATCAATATCAAAATGTATGGCTTAGCCAGACAATTTTATTTAATCTTTCTGAATGATTGTTTATAGGTACATGGGCACATCTGACCTGCCATATTTCAGTTAAACAGAGGACAGTGTATATACATATACTCAGTACAAACTGATTTCTTCCTTCTATGAGCTCAATGTGAAAATGCGAAATACCCAAAATGCAACTGAGAAAAAGAATTGTGTTTTTGTCGGTTAGGTCAGTTCTGACTGAGAGGTCGGTCATTGATCGTCATTATAATCAATAATGCCATTAATGGATGAAAATATAAATACAGCATAGTATTAGTATTTCATATAAAGATTACTTAATTGGGAAAAGTGAGAAATAATCTCGAATTTGTTGAAGAAAGCCCTGCGGGGTAGATTATAAATTTATCACAGATATAATAATTGTAATTAGGAATATGCATTAATTAAACATACATTAATTTCATTTAAATCACTTTGATAACATTGTAATTAATAAAAAATATCAAATAAAACATCTTACCTGATTTTTTAAACCGTCTATATGTGCTTCTCCAGAGCTGGCACAGTTCCAAATATTAACTGATAGCAGACTGGAAACTCCTTAAAATAAAAATGGAAAATTTTAAGAACAATTTCTTAAAAAGCTGCTTGGGTAAGTTTGTTCAAGAACTCTGGGATGACTTCACCCAGAAACTTAACAAACACCTTGATGAATGTGTACCATCCAAAGTTATTATATAAGTCTTCTCTACCATGGATAACGCAAGACATAAGGCGAACCATAAGAAACAGAAACAAGCTATACTGCCGGCAGAAGAAGACAGACAACGAGGCACAGAGAGCTAAGTACTTGAAACTTCGGCACTCAGTGATAATTAAAATAAAGACTGCCTACGAATCATACTTGGAAGATATCATTGGTGTAAACCAGGAAGTTGAAGAACCCAAGGTAAATTCCTAAAAAATATTCTCTTTTCTGAAAAATTCTCGTCAAGACAACCAAGGCATCCCTCCTCTACAATCTGAAGGTAAACTAATCACAGACACAACTGGGAAAGCAAACATTCTAAACTCACAATTTCAATCTGTTTTCACTCCTAAATCCCCAAACTATGCCAAGTTCGCATCCAAAACCACTTTGATAAAACTCACATCGAAATACCAACATTACCTATCACTATCAAATAAAACAACAAGCATGCCAGACATAGACATAAGCACTTCAGGTATTCTCAAACTCCTTAAGGATCTTAACCCAAACAAGGCAGCCGGGCCAGACAGAATTAAACCTCTAGTTCTCCAGGAACTACAAGCAAATATCGCCCATCCTGCAGGTCATTTTCAGTTTGTCCCTATAAACAGGACAGGTACCACAGGAATGGACTACTGCAAATGTAGCGCCTCTCCTTATGAAAGGTGACAAGTCTCTTGCGGCAAACTACCGTCCCATATCTCTTACGTGCATCCTGTGCAAGGTCCTAGAACATATTGTAGCTTCGAACCTGGTCAAGCACATGGATAGCAACAACCTCATGTACGACCTCCAGCATGGTTTCAGAGAACGCAGGTCCTGTGAAACACAACTAGTCATGCTGGTGGAAGATTCAGCCAGTAATACCAGCAAAGGTAAGCAACTGATCTTATTTTACTTCACTTCAGCAAGGCCTTTGACATGGTTAACCACGAGAAGTTGCTCCTCAAACTACACAGTTATGGCATCCGCGGTCTAACTTTGCCCTGGATACGAGCATTTCTTAGTGGTCGGACACAAACAGTAGTGCTGGAGGGAGAAAGCTCAGACATGATATCAGTAACATCTGGTGTACCCCAAGGGTCTGTCCTTGTTCCAATTTTGTTCCTGGTATATATTAACGACTTACCCGAAAGCATCATCTCGCAAGTAAGGTTGTTCGCGGACGACACAGCAGTGTATCTGACAATCGACGACAAGCTGACAGATGGCGCCAAACTCCAGACCGACCTAAACACATTACAAAAATGGTCTTCCAAGTGGGACATGAGCTTTAATACCTCTAAGTGCCAAGTCGTTCAGGTTACCAAGGCCCCACCAGTTACTCTCTAAATGGACATGTACTAGAAACAGTCAGCAGCGCTCGATATCTAGGGGTAGACCTTTCAGACACCTTGTCGTGGAATACCCATGTCAATCGCATATCAGCAAACACTAACCGTACCTTAGGTTTCCTACAGAGAAATATTAGGACAAAAGCACATAAGGTAAGGGAATGTGTTTATAAAGCCCTAGTCCGCCCCAAACTAGAGTATGCTAGCTCTGTCTGGGATTCGAACGTCCAATCTAATATAGATAGGCTGGAAATGGTCCAGCGCCGAGCTGCCAGATGAACCCAAAATGACTTTTCCAGGTAGTCGAGCGTCACTGAGATGCTGGAGAGGATGGCTGGCGATCCCTCGAACAACGGAGGTCAGATGCACGTCTATGTCTTTTTTATAAAATTGTATATGGCTTAGTAGCTATTTCGATTCCAGCCTATATACAAAGTAACAACAGGGTCTCAAGATACTGCCATTCAATCACATACAGACAAATACACACTGGAGTGAACTATTACAAATATTCCCTTTTTCCTTTAGCCATAGTACAGTGGAATGCTCTGCCAGAAGATGTTGTCCTGATGCATGACTTGAATAAGTTTAAGCATGCTGTCAGTCGCATCAACCACACCAAACCATAAGTGCTGTAGTGTTGTTTTTACCCTGATTTTATCTTTTTTCACACTTTCATTTTAACACACCTTTCGCACTATTTCCTCACCTTTTCTTAACTATAAACTTTGTATCTTGTCTACTAACAGACACAGGCGCGCAGCCTTCTCAAACTTACCCGTCAGGCTGTGCAGCAGTATACAGAGAGGCTTCCCAAAACTGTTACGGATTCCTGGAATCAAAAACGAAAGTAGGACTCGAATTTAACTTCACCTGTGTAAACTGTTGAAACGTTTTCTAAATATCCTTCTTAGACATTTTGTGAAAAGATATAAAGTGAAATATAAATTATTCCTGCATAAAATATCATTGATTCTTATACAGCTAAATGAACCTAGTTTACGTACCAAATGTAATCAAGGTTTTACCATAACCTTTGTACATAGCGTTATCATTTCCTGTGTACATGTTATTAACAGTCGCGTAAGAAACGCTATTTCTATTCACTCATTATTCTTCTTTGCGTTTCTTTTTATTTCCTTCTTCATTGCATTTATACATATTTATTATTAGCTCTACTGGCCGAAGGCTAGCAGAGCTTATGGGGTGGCGAGTTGTCCGTCGATTGTCGCCCGTTGTCCATTAACTCATGCCTTGTGAACACAGTAGAGCCTTCATTATTTAATAATCGGATATTTACCAAACTTTGCCAGAGTCTTTATATCATTGAAAGCTCGGAGAGGTTTGAAATCCAGCCACATCGGATTAGTTTCACCGGAGTTAATGGCCCTTCATTTGCTGAAAAATGCCATATTCTGCCTTGTGAATACTCTAGCACATTCATTTATGGTTTGACCTTTACCAAACTTGCACAGATTGGTAATGAAAGCTCGGAAAATATCGAAAACCAACCAGGTCGGATCAGTAACAACAGAGCTATGGTCCTTGTTAATGTTGAAAAATGTCATTTTCTGACTTGTGAACACTCTAGCACTTTCCTTTTTTTTTTTATCTTTACCAAACTTGCACAGATTGTTAATATTAATAAAATATCGAAAAAGATCGAAAACCAGCCATGTCGGATCAGTAACACCTGAGCTATGATCCTTGTTTTGTTGAAACATGCCATTTTCTGACTTGTGAACACTCTAGCAACTTCATTTATTATTTGATATTTACCAAACTTAATCAGTGTCTTTATATCAATGAAAGCTCGGACAAGTTCTCGGACAAATCAGCCAGATCGGGTTAGTAACAACATATTTATGACCTTTGTTTCGCTGAAAAAAGCCATATTCTGCCTTGTGAACACTGTAGCACCTTCGTTTATTATTTCATCTTTACCAAATTAAACCAGATTTTTAATATCAATGAGAGCTTGGACAAGTTTAAAAAGCAGCCGGATCGGACAAGTAACATCAGACTTATGGCCCTTGGTATTTTTAAATAAGCAATATGCTATATTGGGAACCTGGGGTCGTGGGTTCAAATCCCACTGGGGGCTGACTTCTTTTTAAAAAAAAAAAGTTTTTATGACCCAAGGGGCTGCAGCAAGGTCTCGGATTTTTGCTACGCCCACTGGGGCCCGCTTGGGAGTAAGCAGGTCAAAAAATCACAAAATTATTTGAATGGATTTGATTCTAATTTTGTACGGTCACTTAGGGACTCAAGGCACAACATATACAAAACGGGGGTTATAGAGGCCTCTCTGCAGGAGTACAATATGGGGAGAACTAATTTATTATTACAGAGTTTCGGCCTTAAGCCTATACATCCTTGAAATATCAAGTTCATTTGTGGTGTATTTTTAGTTAGGATGTGTAGATACGCAATATAGTCTCGGATTTTGACTCTGCCTACGGGGGGCCCCTGCGGGGTAATTGGGTAAAAATCACAATAAACAATGCCGATCTTGCCCAAATAATGTGGTCGAGGCACAACATATGTAACGAGGTTTTGACCTCCTGCATAAAGGGACCTCTCTGTAGATGTACAACTTGGAGAACTTATAGTAATTTACTATTACGAGTTTCGGGCTTGTGGCGTTAACTCTTTCTGCACTCTTTGAGATTTCAAGTTTTTGTGTGGATGCGCATTAAGATTTCGCATTTTGACTTCATCTGCTGAGGCCCCATAGATAGTAATCAGGTTAAAAAACACAAACACAAAAACAAATACATATCTTGTCCAAATGTGAATGAATTTATTCTAATTTGGTATGGTCATTTATGGACTCGAGGCACAACATTTAGGAAACAATTATTGTCCTCCTGTATAAAGGGGCTCCTCTACCGGTGTACAACTTGGGGAGTTTGCAGTAATTTACTATTACAGAGTTTCGGCCTTATGATACTAACTAATTGTATACCCTTTGAGATTTCAAGTTCGTGTATGGTGTTTTTCTTAGTTAGGATCTGAAGATAGATGCGCAATAATGTCTCGGATTTTGGCTTCAACCACAGGGGCCCCCAAGCGGGTAATCGAGTCAAAAGCGCAGCAAAAATGTATATATTGTCCAAATATGAATGGTTATGATTCATATTTGGTATGGTCACTTAGGAACTCGAAGTACAACATATATGAAACATGTTTTGACCTCCTGCATAAAGGGGTCATCTACATGAGGGGTACAACATGGGCAACTTGCAGTAATTTACTATCACAGAGTTTCCACCTTTTGACACTAACTTCTTCTATACCCTTTGAGATATCAAGTTCATGTGTGTTGTTTTTCTTAGTTAAGGATGTGTAGATGCGCAATAAGTTTTCGTATTTTGGCTCCATCGCTGGGTCCCTTGGTGGTAATCGGGTAAAAGCAACACAAAAATACATATTTTGTCCAACTGTGAATGAATTTGATTCTTATTTGGTATGGTCATTTAGAAACTCGAGGCACACCCTATATAAACGGATTTTGCCCTCCTGCGTAAGGATACTTGGGGAACTTTGAGTCAGTTATATGTTCGACTGCCATTTTGCTCAATGCACATAAGTGCTACAACAACTATTTGTTCAACCCCTGCCCAACACAGACAACATACAGCAAGTAGAGCGATACAGGCCCTCTTTGACCTCTTGCTTTTTTGTTTACTTTCTTCTTTATTTTCGTTGTATCCGTTATTTTTTTTATTTCTACGGCTCGTATTGATATGTTTTATCTTCTCACAAAGTCGTCTTACTGTTACCAATCGTTTCTAGTTTTTGTTGTTGGACAACTCATTTTAATTACGACGCATAGGTTTCTCTCGTTTATGTGCCTTCTTACTCTTCTCATTTAATTTTCTTCGTAATTTTTAACCTTTCGTTTTTAATCTCTACTTCATTTTTGGCAATCACCATCTTTCTTCGCCTAAGTACACCATACTACAAACCATACTACAACACAGATAGAGCCTGTCTCAGCTCGTTGGTTATTTAAAAACCAACAACAATTATAAAGTCTGATTTATTTTAAGAAAATTTAATTTCAGTGTTTAAATAATTCAACTCGCTGAGACCAGACTATTAATTACTTATTGTCGCATGGGTTTATAAGTGGTACTAAATGCGTGCATACTGTTTAACCGCATGCATACTGTTTAACCGAACACATACTTGTAGAGGGTGGTAGCAGTTAAAAAGTAAATTGAGAACAAACCCATGCACACATGCAAGATAACAAACACACGTTCAAATAACCACACATGCAAATTGACAAACACATTATGAAAAACGCAGCTTTGAAAGGCGACACATGAAAGAGCATTCCAGATCCAGGCCCAGTTACATCGAAATAAAAATATAGAGATTGTGCCTAGAAATTTCCCAGAGTTTATACCGCCACAACTCATGTGCTAACGCGTCGCCATTAAACCCAATTTGCGACCATTAAACGACCGATATACCGTCGCAAAATTCAAAAGCTCAATACAGTTACATGTAACCCTATAGTACCGCGGTATGAAGGAACACACACCTATAACAGAAAGTTTCCTAGAGGATTTTAAGTCATCTAGATAGTCATAATATCCTAATATCAATTGCGTTTCTGGCCTTTGTTTTATATCATCTGAGCCGACGGCTCAATATATGCTATTGGGATCACTCTTCGTCCGTTGTTCGTCTTCCATCCGTCCGTCCGTCTTTAGCCACAGCTTCAGACGACTTCTCAGAAACCGTTTGGCCAATTTGACCAAAATTCACACGGATGACCCTTAGATGAATGTTTGTAGATGGAGATTTTGCATCTTTTGCACTTAGCATCAGCTTATATGCCTCTAGCAAGTTTGTTCAAATGGTGACCCTAGGGCGCAGTTTTACGTATACACTGAACAAAATTGCTAAGTATCAACTTTTGTATCTTAACTAACTTTCTTATTTTAAATATATTTTAGTAAAGATATATGATAAGTATTTTGTTTTGACCCATAGTTTGTAAATCATTTATTTTTTGTTTTAATTGTTACCTCATTTGAGAGTTACCCTCCCTTTATATGAAAACATGAAATGTGCTGATAAAACATATAACAAGAGTCAAAGATCGCTTTAAAGATATAAATTTCTTAAAATTGGTATGAAATAATAGAAAAAAACATAAAAATTTGACCCCTTTATCGCAGATTCTCCGTCTATAAAAAAAATGAAATATGGATATCTTAAATTACCTCCCTTTAAATTGAATATTGTTTGAAATTCAAGTAACCGTAATTCAGCGTTAACATTATATATTTCGAAAATTTCTTTTGCAAACGCATTTGTAGTGGTAATGCTAGTAAAACATGATGTCAAAATATTTTTAACTGGCATATTTTAGAATTAGGAACATCGAAAGCTTCACTAATTGGAAGTACTTAATAAAATCCTATATACCCAGTTGTATATATTTATTAAGTGTTATAACTTATTTCTAAGAAAACACATTGACTTAAAAGTTTTAAAATTTAGACGATTTACACTCATTATTTTGCAGTTTAACCGTATCTCTAATCAAGCACGAAATACACAGAACAATGAGAATATTATGAATGAATGAATGAATGAATGAATGAATGAAAGTCTTTATTTATCGAGGGTGACCCAATTAGTTTATACTAATCTTCCTTGGGGCCCTCTGTAAGATATATGTAAACATAATAACATTGTTGGTGGTGGTAGTTTGAACGATATTTACACAATAATAAGATGAGATGATATCTACATCGAGTTTAATGTTGTTTTTCCTTTATCCATTTCATGCAGTTGTTTGTAAAACTTTTCATTGTTGCACACTTCTGAATGTGCTCTGGAATATTATTCCATAAAATGGACCCGGAGTAAGACATGCTGCCCTTGAAAAGTTCCCGATTAGGCTTAGGAATACTAAAATAAGTATCAGTTAGTGATCGAAGACTTCTGTCAGTTGAATTACGAGTAGTAAACATATCGGAAATATATGAAGGGGCAGTATTGTTCGAAACTCTATACATGAATTTGGCCTTTTGAAGTATAATTCGCTGATCAATTGTGAGGCAATTTAGTTGTTCCATAGCGGCTTGAAAAGTAATATACTGTTCACCTAAAATAACGTGACATGCCCTTTTTTGCATTATTAAAAGGCTGTTGATATTTTTTCGACTTGTGTTACCCCAGATTACATTACAAAAGTCTAGATGTGGCTGTATGTAAGCTTTATAGAAAATAATTCGATAATTCAAAGGAATAAAATATTTTATTCTTGACAGTAACCATTCATTTCTGGCTATTTTTTTCTTAATAAACAATATGTGGTCATCCCATTTTAAATTTTCATTTATATTTACTCCTAACATTTTATCACCGGTAGTAATCTGTAAATCAATGTCATTATAGCCCAAAGAAAGTGATTTATTTTCTAATCTGGCACGTCGATGTGGTGTGGTTTCAAAAAGGACTTTCGTTTTTGACGCATTTAATACCATACCGTTATGCAAGCACCAGACTTTCAAAATATCAAGAGCTTTCTGTAGATTTATTTCTATTATATCTTTGGATTCGTTTATTTCGTATATGGTAATATCGTCTGCATACATATCTGTATTAGAAACAATGCCATTCAGTTCAAGGGGAAGGTCATTGACGAACACCAAAAACATTGACATATTCTTAGGTTGGGTACTTAGCAATTTGGTTTAGTATACTTATATAGGGAAAAACTTATAGTCCTCTATCACGTTTGTTCAAATGGTGACCCTGTGGTTACATTTGGCCTGCCAAAGGGGTCATGTTTTGCATAGACTTATATAGGGATATACTTAAAAATATATTCTTCTCTGAAACTAAAGGAACATGAGGTTTAATATTTTGCATTTACTTAAGCTTATGGACCTCAACAACTTTGTTCAAATGGTGACTCTGTGGTCACATTTGGTCCCGCCGCTCCAGTGATCACATGTTTTACATCGACTTATATAGGCAAAATCTTAAAAAAAATCTTCTTCTCTGAAACTACAAGAGCCAGAGGTTTAATATTTTTCATTTACTATAAGTTTATGGTCCTCATACCAAGCTTGTATTTCAAATATGGTAGCCCTGGGGCCATATCTGTCCCCACCCCAGCGGTCACAGTTTTAATTAAAGTTATATAAGGATATTCTTTTAAAAAAATCTTTTCAGAAACCGATTGGTCAACTTTGACCAAACTTCACGTGGATGATCCTTAGGTGAATGTTTTTTAAATTTTTTAAAGTAGGTCAATGCGACATCCAAGATGGCCACCATAGAAAAATACTTTAATTACTTCTTGTAATCTGGGAACGTAGGGTCGTGGGTTCACTTTTTTATATTTTTTTCAATTTTTCATTTTTATTATTGTAACCTGTTTGGTTTTTAAAGAAAAACTAGAAATTGTTGTTGTCCATGGGACAAAAACGAATGGCTACCCCACTCGCCCGAACAGACATAATTGACGACCCTATGTCCAACCGTTCTCTATTAATCAGAGATCGTTTTGATATTCAATATCCCTGTGACATTGACCTTTGACTCTAAAACCAAGCCCACCGCCCCATGAAAGTAAGGCAGGCACAGACAGACACATAGATGTATGTATTGTATGATTTTATAGAAGGTAAGGAATGTTACATCATGATAACTGTAATATGTCGGAAGAACACCACTGGTAGCTGGATAAAACAGTTGCCACACTCTGAAATGACTCGAAAAACTCCATTGTGACTGACGTAGTGACCAAGATGACCTTTTTATTTTTGACCTTGACCTAGTGACCCCAAAATCAACAGGAGTCATCTACTGGTCATGACCAACCATCCTTCCAAGTTTGAGGACCCTAGGTCCAACCATTCTCTAGTTATTGATCGGACATCTTTTGTGACACAGACCCACAAACAGACCCACACACAGACCTACAGACAGAAAGCACAACATCAACATGGGAGCCATAAATATATATTTTGCTTATTGTTTTCATTTTTCCATTTTATCTTTTTCAATTAAAAACTGTGAGAATGTGTTCATTATTTTTTTTGTGTGTTTTCTTTAAACTAGTTTATTTTCTTCTTTTCCCCCCTTTTATAGCCCTACTGGCCGAGTACCAGCTGAGCTTATGGAATGGCGAGTCGTCCGTCCGTCGTCCGTCCGTCGTCCGTCTGTCCGTTAACTTTTACCTCGTTAAAACGACAGGGCCTTTATTTTTTCATCTGATCTTAACCAAACTTTACCCGATTGTTAATGTCAATGAAAACTCGGACAAATTCGAAAACCAGCCAGATCAGACCAGTAACAGCGGAGTTATGGCCCTTGATTTAGATAAAAATGCTTATTTTGCCTCGTTAAGATGATGGGGCCTTCATTTTTCATCCGATCTTTACGAAACTGTACTAGATTGTTAATATCAATGAAAGGTCGGACAAGTTCGAAAACCAGCCAGATCGGACCAGTAACAGCGGACTTATGGCCGTTGATTTCTTTAAAAATGTTATATTTTGCCTCGTTAATACGATAGGGCCTTCATTTTTCCACTGATCTTTTTTAAACCAAACTTTATCAGATTGACATGTTTTTATTATTATTTCATATTTTTCGTTTAATTTTCTTTTTAAATGTTTCTTTTTGTTTTTACTTTTTCATTGATTAATTTTTTTACCTTTTTTTTTTTATTTATTTATTTATATATATATATGTATTTTTTTTTTTATTTTTTTTTTTTGAAAGGGCCTTCATTTGCTCGGATTTCAGTGAAACTTTTGAGGGGAGATATGTACCAAGCCTAGTTGAACATATCGTCACCGTGTTCCGGTTGAATGATTTTGGCGGAGTTATGTCCCTTTAAAGGTTTTAATACACAAACTTTGTCTGGACTATTTCTCCTGAACCCCTCTCCAGATTTCAACGAAACTTTACAGGGATGTTCAGCACCAAGCCTAGTAGATGTTTGTAATTAATATTTTTCAAAATAATAATTCAAAACGGAAATGTTAAACTATCAATTAAAAATATGCTATATAATATCTACTGCGCATGCCCATACCTATTTATCGCTATTTTAATCAGGCACCCCTTAGGAATGACACTTTACTAATTATATTTAGATTATATACACGTGTTATACATTACGTAATGTGCATGAACTAATGTATATCTTTCTAGAGAAAAACAATTCATTATTGTTGAGGAAACGTAACACTAATGATTTAATGCAAATGAACCATTTATTCTGTAGAGGTTATGTACATTCTTTTATATCCACCTCATTATATACCTTATCACAAACAAGAGATGTTTGTAAAACATATATGCCCCACTTCAACGACCATGACACAAACACTCCTGCCAATTTCGAGTTTGTAGTGCCAGCTATTCTTGAGTTATTGCAAAGACAAGCACTTTTTAGTGATTGTTTACACGTTTTGTTACCATATGCAACCACATTTCTTATGCGAATCTACCTAAATGGGGATGTTCACAACTAAACCATGACACAAACATTCCTGCAAAGATTCGAGTTTGTAGTGCCAGCTGTTCTTGAGTTATCGCGAAGACGAGCAATTTTTAGTAATATTTTACAAGTTGTGTTACCGTGGCAACCACATTACTTATGCAAAATTACCCAAAAAGGGAGGTGCACAACTACACCATGACACAAACATTCCTGCCAAATTCTGAGTATGTAGTGCCAGCTGTTCTTGAGTTATCGCGAAGACAAGCACTTTTTAGTGATATTTACAAGTTTGTTACCATGGCAACCACATTTCTTATGCTAATCTACCCAAAAGGGGAAGTGCACAACGAGACCATGACACAAATATTCCTGCCAAGGTAAGAGTTTGTAGTGCCAGCTGTTCTGCGAAGACAAGCAATTTTTAGTGATTTTTTACAAATTTTGTTACCATGGCAACCACATTTCTTATGCGAATCTACCCAAAAGGGGAGGTGCCCAACTACGCCATGACACAAACATTCTTGCCAAGTTTCGAGTTTGTAGTGCAAGCTGTTCTTGAGTTATCGCGAAGACAAGCAATTTTTAAAAAAAAATACATGTTTTGTTACCATGGCAACCACATTTCTTATGCGAATCTACCCAAAAGGGGAGGTGCACAACTAGACCATGACACAAACATTCATGCCAAGGTTCAAGTTGGTAGTGACATCTTTTCTTCAGTTATCGCGAAGACAAGATTTTGGGACCGACCGACAGACCGACCAATCGACCGACCGACCAACCGACCGAAATTTGCAAAGCAATATGCCCTCCCTTCTTTGAAGTGGTGCATAATTACACACTTGATAAGTTTTCAATTGATATATTTGTCTCTGTCCATAATAGTTCTCTTACAATCGCGTATACTACTTCTTCTTTTTCCCTTTATTTTTGGATTTCCCTTTACTTTTTTCTCCGACGTTAGCCCTGTTCCCAGTATTTGTTGCCTCACTGGTTCCTGCAGCACTGCTGTAATCTGCCTTCCCCTTTATCTTCTTCTCGAGTTTGAGCTCCTTGATTTTATCTGCCAAGTATCCACTCTTTGGAATTGCAGCCCCATAAATTTCATATTTCAAATGCTTTAATTGGCTATTATCTTTCATCCTAAAATAGAAACGCA
Organism: Cyrtodaria siliqua; assembly: GCA_037043455.1. Taxonomy (NCBI): domain Eukaryota; kingdom Metazoa; phylum Mollusca; class Bivalvia; order Adapedonta; family Hiatellidae; genus Cyrtodaria; species Cyrtodaria siliqua. The sequence goes on from JAWPHD010003675.1 coordinate 177,440, forward strand.
TTAAGCACATTTTTAGAATTTTAAAATACTGTCGCATATGTCGTATAAAAAAACTGTGTAATAAATATTTGCATTGCATGTATGCATTTATTAGTAACGTGCATGGTTCGATCCCTAATGGGCCTAGGAACCTTTATGTGAGGAAGCTTTTCAGCTGGCTTGCGGAACGTCAGTAGTTCTACCCAGGTGCCCGCACATGCACGAACATTGCCCGGAGGGGCACTTGAGATCTTCCTTCACCAATGCAATGGAAGCTGGAAAAGTCGCCATATGACCTTAGCTGTTCTTGCGACCATAAAATCCAATTCAGTAACCTACAGTGTGGTAAACAGGTTGGTAGGGTTAAGTTCTTGTTACAGGCAAGTCTCTTCCAAACATGTATATTAAGTAAAACCAAATCTGATAGTAATACACATCATTGACCCGTTAACCCTGACCTTGATAATATGCACCTTTCAGTTGTCCGATACAGACTGCGACAAAACATACGTGTCAAACGTCAAAAACACTCCACTAGTTTGTAAGTTATAGAGCGGACTTGAAAATACATTTTTTGGCATCTGCGTTCCAGAGTAACAATTGAAAGTTGAGGCTAGAGACCTGGGAATTGTTCGCAATATACCATCCTGTTCACACTACTGTCTAGATTAAACTACCTCTCATTGTTCAAGAAGTATAGAGCGGGCACGAGCATACTATTTAGGTGCGACTGTTGGTGATCGGGAGATTCTGTATGTTGCTGTTCGTGGTACATTGTAATGTTAAAACTATCGCTTCTGCAAATATCGTTCAAACACTCCAGTTCAAAAATGTTCAAGGTCCAAAATTAATTTGCAGAATTCAGGACAATTAAGCTTTGCCTCTATGTCACAAACTAGTTATGCTAGCACGGACGGACTAAACGCGACTAAATGCTCTCTAAAAATAAATTCTGGGATCATAAAATACTTGTATTACCTAAAACATATGGTGAACAGTAGTAGCATGAGTTTTCCTCTCGCTACCATCACCTGCTGTACATCTGCATCCAGCCCAACTCCACACAATTTCTTGCCATATTCCTCATTTTCAGACATCCAATTTTTGAAAACCTTTGGTGAAAAATTCATGTCTGCAAGTTCTCCCTTTTCGGCACGGGACATTTGACCTTTACACTTGTTGTACATTATCTACAATATTTATATTGAATAGTGACATTCCAAAAAAAGAAAAAGATATATTATAAGATTTTCTCATGGAATAGTTAAGTCTGTGCAGAATGATTAGATTTTCAGAGAACAAAAATTACAGGTCACGTGTGTTGTAGTGCATATGCATAAGTCTATAAACTTTGCCTGTTAAGAAGTCATGCACACAGTAGCTCGATTCTCAGTTGTTTGAAAGATTAAAACTTTAAAAAAAAACAAAAAAAACGTCATAAATTCAACGAAATAGTAAAACTGAACATCGGGTTATTTCCGCTTGTTTTTAATGTGGCAAAATTAAAGGTAGGTACCCAGAAAAGCCTACTAGTTTTGCAATTTAAATTATATTTCACCGATTTTTAAAATACACACACACACAAAAACAACACTTTTATGACTACCCATTGTTGTAAGTTGTTTTGTCGATACCGAGAGACTATGCATACAGAATAACTTACAGCCATATCCCAGATAGAAGTACCATATAGAATAATTTACAGCCGCATCCCAGATAGGAGTACCAAACAGACTAACTTACAGCCATATCCCAGATAGGAGTACCATCCAGGATGAATACAGAATAACTAACAGCCGCATCCCAGATAGGAGTACCATCCAGGATGAATACAGAATAACTTACAGCCGCATCCCAGATAGGAGTACTATCCAGGATGAATACAGAATAACTTACATCAACATCCCAGATAGGAGTACCATCCAGGACGAATACAGAATAACTTACAGCCGCATCCCAGATAGGAGTACCATCCAGGATGAATACAGAATAACTTAGAGCCGCATCCCAGATAGGAGTACCATCCAGGATGAATACAGAATAACTTACAGCCACATCCCAGATAGGAGTACTATCCAGGATGAATACAGAATAACTTACAGCCGCATCCCAGATAGGAGTACCATCCAGGATGAATACAGAATAACTTACAGCCGCATCCCAGATAGGAGTACCATCCAGGATGAATACAGAATAACTTAAGCCGCATCCCAGATAGGAGTACTATCCAGGATGAATACAGAATAACTTACAGCCGCATCCCAGATAGGAGTACCATCCAGGATGAATACAGAATAACTTACAGCCGCATCCCAGATAGGAGTACCATCCAGGACGAATACAGAATAACTTACAGCCACATCCCAGATAGGAGTACCATCCAGGATGAATACAGACTTACTTACAGCCGCATCCCAGATAGGAGTACCATCCAGGATGAATACAGAATAACTTACAGCCGCATCCCAGATAGGAGTACCATCCAGGATGAATACAGAATAACTTACAGCCGCATCCCAGATAGGAGTACCATCCAGGATGAATACAGAATAACTTACAGCCGCATCCCAGATAAGAGTACCATCCAGGATGAATACAGACTAACTTACAGCCGCATCCCAGATAGGAGTACCATCCAGGATGAATACAGACTAACTTACAGCCGCATCCCAGATAGGAGTACCATCCAGGATGAATACAGAATAACTTACAGCCGCATCCCAGATAGGAGTACCATCCAGGATGAATACAGAATAACTTACAGCCGCATCCCAGATAGGAGTACCATCCAGGATGAATACAGACTAACTTACAGCCGCATCCCAGATAGGAGTACCATCCAGGATGAATACAGAATAACTTACAGCCGCATCCCAGATAGGAGTACCATCCAGGATGAATACAGAATAACTTACAGCCGCATCCCAGATAGGAGTACCATCCAGGATGAATACAGAATAACTTACAGCCGCATCCCAGATAGGAGTACCATCCAGGATGAATACAGAATAACTTAAGCCGCATCCCAGATAGGAGTACTATCCAGGATGAATACAGAATAACTTACAGCCGCATCCCAGATAGGAGTACCATCCAGGACGAATACAGAATAACTTACAGCCATATCCCAGATAGGAGTACCATCCAGGATGAATACAGACTAACTTACAGCCGCATCCCAGATAGGAGTACCATCCAGGATGAATACAGAATAACTTACAGCCGCATCCCAGATAGGAGTACCATCCAGGATGAATACAGAATAACTTACAGCCGCATCCCAGATAGGAGTACCATCCAGGATGAATACAGAATAACTTACAGCCGCATCCCAGATAGGAGTACCATCCAGGACGAATACAGAATAACTTACAGCCGCATCCCAGATAGGAGTACCATCCAGGATGAATACAGAATAACTTACAGCCGCATCCCAGATAGGAGTACCATCCAGGATGAATACAGAATAACTTAAGCCGCATCCCAGATAGGAGTACTATCCAGGATGAATACAGAATAACTTACAGCCGCATCCCAGATAGGAGTACCATCCAGGATGAATACAGAATAACTTACAGCCGCATCCCAGATAGGAGTACCATCCAGGATGAATACAGAATAACTTACAGCCGCATCCCAGATAGGAGTACCATCCAGGATGAATACAGAATAACTTTCAGCCGCATCCCAGATAGGAGTACCATCCAGGATGAATACAGAATAACTTACAGCCGCATCCCAGATAGGAGTACCATCCAGGATGAATACAGAATAACTTACAGCCGCATCCCAGATAGGAGTACCATCCAGGATGAATACAGAATAACTTAAAGCCGCATTCCAGATAGGAATACCATCCAAAATCAATGCAGAATAACTTACAGCCGCATCCCAGATAGGAGTAGGAGTACCATCCAGGATGAATGCAGAATAAATTACAGCCGCATCCCAGATAGGAGCACCATCCAGGATGAATACAGAATAACTTACAGCCTCATCCCAGATAGGAGCACCATCCAGGATGAAAACAGAATAACTTACAGCCGCATCCCAGATAGGAATACCATCCAGGATCAATGCAGAATAACTTACAGCCGCATCCCAGATAGGAGTACCATCCAGGATGAATACAGAATAACTTACAGCCTCATCCCAGATAGGAGCACCATCCAGGATGAAAACAGAATAACTTACAGCCGCATCCCAGATAGGAATACCATCCAGGATCAATGCAGAATAACTTACAGCCGCATCCCAGATAGGAGTACCATCCAGGATGAATACAGAATAACTTACAGCCGCATCCCAGATAGGAGTACCATCCAGGATGAATACAGAATAACTTACAGCCACATCCCAGATAGGAGTTCCATCCAGGATGAATACAGACTAACTTACAGCCGCATCCCAGATAGGAGTACCATCCAGGATGAATACAGACTAACTTACAGCCGCATCCCAGATAGGAGTACCATCCAGGATGAATACAGAATTACTTACAGCCGCATCCCAGATAGGAGTACTATCCAGGATGAATACAGAATAACTTACAGCCGCATCCCAGATAGGAGTACCATCCAGGATGAATACAGAATAACTTACAGCCGCATCCCAGATAGAAGTACCATCCAGGACGAATACAGAATAACTTACAGCCACATCCCAGATAGGAGTACCATCCAGGACGAATACAGAATAACTTACAGCCGCATCCCAGATAGGAGTACCATCCAGGATGAATACAGAATAACTTACAGCCGCATCCCAGATAGGAGTACCATCCAGGATGAATACAGACCTACTTACAGCCGCATCCCAGATAGGAGTACCATACAGGATGAATACAGACTAACTTACAGCCGCATCCCAGATAGGAGTACCATCCAGGATGAATACAGACTAACTTACAGCCGCATCCCAGATAGGAGTACCATCCAGGATGAATACAGACTAACTTACAGCCGCATCCCAGATAGGAGTACCATGCAGGATGAATACAGAATAACTTACAGCCGCATCCCAGATAGGAGTACCATCCAGGATGAATACAGAATAACTTACAGCCGCATCCCAGATAGGAGTACCATCCAGGATGAATACAGAATAACTTACAGCCGCATCCCAGATAGGAGTACCATCCAGGATGAATACAGACTAACTTACAGCCGCATCCCAGATAGGAGTACCATCCAGGATGAATACAGACTAACTTACAGCCGCATCCCAGATAGGAGTACCATCCAGGATGAATACAGAATAACTAACAGCCGCATCCCAGATAGGAGTACCATCCAGGATGAATACAGACTAACTTACAGCCGCATCCCAGATAGGAGTACCATCCAGGATGAATACAGACTAACTTACAGCCGCATCCCAGATAGGAGTACCATCCAGGATGAATACAGAATAACTTACAGCCGCATCCCAGATAGGAGTACCATCCAGGATGAATACAGAATAACTTACAGCCGCATCCCAGATAGGAGTACCATCCAGGATGAATACAGAATAACTTACAGCCGCATCCCAGATAGGAGTACCATCCAGGATGACTACAGACTAACTTACAGCCGCATCCCAGATAGGAGTACCATCCAGGATGAATACAGACTAACTTACAGCCGCATCCCAGATAGGAGTACCATCCAGGATGAATACAGAATAACTTACAGCCACATCCCAGATAGGAGTACCATCCAGGATGAATACAGAATAACTTACAGCCGCATCCCAGATAGGAGTATCATCCAGGATGAATACAGACTAACTTACAGCCGCATCCCAGATAGGAGTACCATCCAGGATGACTACAGACTAACTTACAGCCGCATCCCAGATAGGAGTACCATCCAGGATGAATACAGACTAACTTACAGCCGCATCCCAGATAGGAGTACTATCCAGGATGAATACAGAATAACTTACTGCCGCATCCCAGATAGGAGTACCATCCAGGATGAATACAGAATAACTTACAGCCGCATCCCAGATAGGAGCACCATCCAGGATGAAAACAGAATAACTTACAGCCGCATCCCAGATAGGAATACCATCCAGGATCAATGCAGAATAACTTACAGCCGCATCCCAAATAGGAGTACCATCCAGGATGAATACAGAATAACTTACAGCCGCATCCCAGATAGGAGTACCATCCAGGATGAATACAGAATAACTTACAGCCACATCCCAGATAGGAGTATCATCCAGGATGAATACAGAATAACTTACAGCCGCATCCAAGATAGGAGTATCATCCAGGATGAATACAGAATAACTTACAGCCGCATCCCAGATAGGAGTACCATACAGGATGAATACAGAATAACTTACATCAACATCCCAGATAGGAATACCATCCAGGATGAATACAGAATAACTTAAGCCGCATCCCAGATAGGAGTACTATCCAGGATGAATACAGAATAACTTACAGCCGCATCTTAGATAGGAGTACCATCCAGGACGAATACAGAATAACTTACAGCCGCATCCCAGATAGGAGTACTATCCAGGATGAATACAGAATAACTTACAGCCGCATCCCAGATAGGAGTACCATCCAGGAATGAATACAGAATAACTTACAGCCGCATCCCAGATAGGAGTACTATCCAGGATGAATACAGAATAGCTTACAGCCGCATCCCAGATAGGAGTACCATCCAGGATGAATACAGAATAACTTACAGCCGCATCTCAGATAGGAGTACCATCCAGGATGAATTCAGAATAACTTACAGCCGCATCCCAGATAGGAGTACCATCCAGGATGAATACAGAATAACTTACAGCCGCATCCCAGATAGGAGTACTATCCAGGATGAATACAGAATAACTTACAGCCGCATCCCAGATAGGAGTACCATACAGGATGAATACAGAATAACTTACATCAACATCCCAGATAGGAATACCATCCAGGATGAATACAGAATAACTTAAGCCGCATCCCAGATAGGAGTACTATCCAAGATGAATACAGAATAACTTACAGCCGCATCCCAGATAGGAGTACCATCCAGGATGAATACAGAATAACTTACAGCCGCATCCCAGATAGGAGTACTATCCAGGATGAATACAGAATAACTTACAGCCGCATCCCAGATAGGAGTACCATCCAGGATGAATTCAGAATAACTTACAGCCGCATCCCAGATAGGAGTACTATCCAGGATGAATACAGAATAACTTACAGCCGCATCCCAGATAGGAGTACCATCCAGGATGAATTCAGAATAACTTACAGCCGCATCCCAGATAGGAGTACCATCCAGGATGAATTCAGAATAACTTACAGCCACATCCCAGATAGGAATACCATCCAGGATGAATACAGAATAACTTACAACCGCATCCAAGATAGGAGTACCATCCAGGATGAATACAGAATAACTTACAGCCGCATCCCAGATAGGAATACCATCCAGGATGAATACAGAATAACTTACAACCGCATCCCAGATAGGAGTACCATCCAGGACGAATACAGAATAACTTACAGCCGCATCCCAGATAGGAGTACCATCCTGGATGAATACAGAATAACTTACAGCCGCATCCCAGATAGGAGTACCATCCAGGATGAAAACAGACTAACTTACAGCCGCATCCCAGATAGGAGTACCATCCAGGATGAATACAGAATAACTTAAAGCCGCATTCCAGATAGGAATACCATCCAAAATCAATGCAGAATAACTTACAGCCGCATCCCAGATAGGAGTAGGAGTACCATCCAGGATGAATGCAGAATAAATTACAGCCGCATCCCAGATAGGAGCACCATCCAGGATGAATACAGAATAACTTACAGCCTCATCCCAGATAGGAGCACCATCCAGGATGAAAACAGAATAACTTACAGCCGCATCCCAGATAGGAATACCATCCAGGATCAATGCAGAATAACTTACAGCCGCATCCCAGATAGGAGTACCATCCAGGATGAATACAGAATAACTTACAGCCTCATCCCAGATAGGAGCACCATCCAGGATGAAAACAGAATAACTTACAGCCGCATCCCAGATAGGAATACCATCCAGGATCAATGCAGAATAACTTACAGCCGCATCCCAGATAGGAGTACCATCCAGGATGAATACAGAATAACTTACAGCCACATCCCAGATAGGAGTACCATCCAGGATGAATACAGACTAACTTACAGCCGCATCCCAGATAGGAGTACCATCCAGGATGAATACAGACTAACTTACAGCCGCATCCCAGATAGGAGTACCATCCAGGATGAATACAGAATAACTTACAGCCGCATCCCAGATAGGAGTACTATCCAGGATGAATACAGAATAACTTACAGCCGCATCCCAGATAGGAGTACCATCCAGGATGAATACAGAATAACTTACAGCCGCATCCCAGATAGGAGTACCATCCAGGACGAATACAGAATAACTTACAGCCACATCCCAGATAGGAGTACCATCCAGGACGAATACAGAATAACTTACAGCCGCATCCCAGATAGGAGTACCATCCAGGATGAATACAGAATAACTTACAGCCGCATCCCAGATAGGAGTACCATCCAGGATGAATACAGACTAACTTACAGCCGCATCCCAGATAGGAGTACCATACAGGATGAATACAGACTAACTTACAGCCGCATCCCAGATAGGAGTACCATCCAGGATGAATACAGACTAACTTACAGCCGCATCCCAGATAGGAGTACCATCCAGGATGAATACAGACTAACTTACAGCCGCATCCCAGATAGGAGTACCATGCAGGATGAATACAGAATAACTTACAGCCGCATCCCAGATAGGAGTACCATCCAGGATGAATACAGAATAACTTACAGCCGCATCCCAGATAGGAGTACCATCCAGGATGAATACAGAATAACTTACAGCCGCATCCCAGATAGGAGTACCATCCAGGATGAATACAGACTAACTTACAGCCGCATCCCAGATAGGAGTACCATCCAGGATGAATACAGAATAACTTACAGCCGCATCCCAGATAGGAGTACCATCCAGGATGAATACAGACTAACTTACAGCCGCATCCCAGATAGGAGTACCATCCAGGATGAATACAGACTAACTTACAGCCGCATCCCAGATAGGAGTACCATCCAGGATGAATACAGAATAACTTACAGCCGCATCCCAGATAGGAGTACCATCCAGGATGAATACAGAATAACTTACAGCCGCATCCCAGATAGGAGTACCATCCAGGATGAATACAGAATAACTTACAGCCGCATCCCAGATAGGAGTACTATCCAGGATGAATACAGAATAACTTACAGCCGCATCCCAGATAGGAGTACCATACAGGATGAATACAGAATAACTTACATCAACATCCCAGATAGGAATACCATCCAGGATGAATACAGAATAACTTAAGCCGCATCCCAGATAGGAGTACTATCCAGGATGAATACAGAATAACTTACAGCCGCATCCCAGATAGGAGTACCATCCAGGATGAATACAGAATAACTTACAGCCGCATCACAGATAGGAGTACTATCCAGGATGAATACAGAATAACTTACAGCCGCATCCCAGATAGGAGTACCATCCAGGATGAATTCAGAATAACTTACAGCCGCATCCCAGATAGGAGTACCATCCAGGATGAATTCAGAATAACTTACAGCCACATCCCAGATAGGAATACCATCCAGGATGAATACAGAATAACTTACAACCGCATCCCAGATAGGAGTACCATCCAGGATGAATACAGAATAACTTACAGCCGCATCCCAGATAGGAATACCATCCAGGATGAATACAGAATAACTTACAACCGCATCCCAGATAGGAGTACCATCCAGGACGAATACAGAATAACTTACAGCCGCATCCCAGATAGGAGTACCATCCTGGATGAATACAGAATAACTTACAGCCGCATCCCAGATAGGAGTACCATCCAGGATGAATACAGACTAACTTACAGCCGCATCCCAGATAGGAGTACCATCCAGGATGAATACAGAATAACTTACAGCCGCATCCCAGATAGGAGTACCATCCAGGACGAATACAGAATAACTTACAGCCGCATCCCAGATAGGAGTACCATCCAGGATGAATACAGAATAACTTACAGCCGCATCCCAGATAGGAGTACCATCCAGGATGAATACAGAATAACTTACAGCCGCATCCCAGATAGGAGTACCATCCTGGACGAATACAGAATAACTTACAGCCGCATCCCAGATAGGAGTACCATCCAGGACGAATACAGAATAACTTACGGCCGCATCCCAGATAGGAGTACCATCCAGGATGAATACAGAATAACTTACAGCCGCATCCCAGATAGGAGTACCATCCAGGATGAATACAGAATAACTTACAGCCTCATCCCAGATAGGAGTACTATCCAGGATGAATACCGAATAACTTACAGCCGCATCCCAGATAGGAGTACCATCCAGGATGAATACAGAATAACTTACAGCCGCATCCCAGATAGAAGTACCATCCAGGATGAATACAGAATAACTTACAGCCGCATCCCAGATAGGAGTACTATCCAGGATGAATACAGAATAACTTACAGCCGCATCCCAGATAGGAGTACTATCCAGGATGAATACAGAATAACTTACAGCCGCATCCCAGATAGGAATACCATCCAGTATGAATACAGAATAACTTACAACCGCATCCCAGATAGGAGTACCATCCAGGACGAATACAGAATAACTTACAGCCGCATCCCAGATAGGAGTACCATCCAGGATGAATACAGAATAACTTACAGCCGCATCCCAGATAGGAGTACTATCCAGGATGAATACAGAATAACTTACAGCCGCATCCCAGATAGGAGTACCATACAGGATGAATACAGAATAACTTACATCAACATCCCAGATAGGAATACCATCCAGGATGAATACAGAATAACTTAAGCCGCATCCCATATAGGAGTACTATCCAGGATGAATACAGAATAACTTACAGCCGCATCCCAGATAGGAGTACCATCCAGGATGAATACAGAATAACTTACAGCCGCATCCCAGATAGGAGTACTATCCAGGATGAATACAGAATAACTTACAGCCGCATCCCAGATAGGAGTACCATCCAGGATGAATTCAGAATAACTTACAGCCGCATCCCAGATAGGAGTACCATCCAGGATGAATTCAGAATAACTTACAGCCGCATCCCAGATAGGAATACCATCCAGGATGAAAACAGAATAACTTACAACCGCATCCCAGATAGGAGTACCATCCAGGATGAATACAGAATAACTTACAGCCGCATCCCAGATAGGAATACCATCCAGGATGAATACAGAATAACTTACAACCGCATCCCAGATAGGAGTACCATCCAGGACGAATACAGAATAACTTACAGCCGCATCCCAGATAGGAGTACCATCCAGGATGAATACAGAATAACTTACAGCCGCATCCCAGATAGGAGTACCATCCAGGATGAATACAGACTAACTTACAGCCGCATCCCAGATAGGAGTACCATCCAGGATGAATACAGAATAACTTACAGCCGCATCCCAGATAGGAGTACCATCCAGGACGAATACAGAATAACTTACAGCCGCATCCCAGATAGGAGTACCATCCAGGATGAATACAGAATAACTTACAGCCGCATCCCAGATAGGGATACCATCCACGATGAATACAGAATAACTTACAGCCGCATCCCAGATAGGAGTACCATCCTGGACGAATACAGAATAACTTACAGCCGCATCCCAGATAGGAGTACCATCCAGGACGAATACAGAATAACTTACAGCCGCATCCCAGATAGGAGTACCATCCAGGATGAATACCGAATAACTTACAGCCGCATCCCAGATAGGAGTACCATCCAGGATGAATACAGAATAACTTACAGCCTCATCCCAGATAGGAGTACTATCCAGGATTAATACAGAATAACTTACAGCCGCATCCCAGATAGGAGTACCATCCAGGATGAATACAGAATAACTTACAGCCGCATCCCAGATAGAAGTACCATCCAGGATGAATACAGAATAACTTACAGCCGCATCCCAGATAGGAGTACTATCCAGGATGAATACAGAATAACTTACAACCGCATCCCAGATAGGAGTACCATCCAGGACGAATACAGAATAACTTACAGCCGCATCCCAGATAGGAGTACCATCCAGGATGAATACAGAATAACTTACAGCCGCATCCCAGATAGGAGTACCATCCAGGATGAATACAGAATAACTTTCAGCCGCATCCCAGATAGGAGTACCATCCAGGATGAATACAGAATAACTTACAGCCGCATCCCAGATAGGAGTACTATCCAGGATGAATACAGAATAACTTACAGCCGCATCCCAGATAGGAGTACCATCCAGGATGAATACAGAATAACTTACAGCCGCATCCCAGATAGGAGTACTATCCAGGATGAATACAGAATAACTTACAGCCGCATCCCAGATAGGAGTACTATCCAGGATGAATACAGAATAACTTACAGCCGCATCCCAGATAGGAGTACCATCCAGGATGAATACAGAATAACTTACAGCCACATCCCAGATAGGAGTATCATCCAGGATGAATACAGAATAACTTACAGCCGCATCCCAGATAGGAGTACCATCCAGGATGAATACAGAATAACTTACAGCCGCATCCCAGATAGGAGTACCATCCAGGATGAATACAGAATAACTTAAAGCCGCATCCCAGATAGGAGTACTATCCAGGATGAATACAGAATAACTTACAGCCGCATCCCAGATAGGAGTACCATCCAGGATGAATACAGAATAACTTACAGCCGCATCCCAGATAGGAGTACTATCCAGGATGAATACAGAATAACGTACAGCCGCATCCCAGATAGGAGTACCATCCAGGATGAATACAGAATAACTTACAGCCGCATCCCAGATAGGAGTACCATCCAGGATGAATACAGAATAACTTAAAGCCGCATCCCAGATAGGAGTACTATCCAGGATGAATACAGTATAACTTACAACCGCATCCCAGATAGGAGTACAATCCAGGATGAATACAGAATAACTTAAAGCCGCATCCCAGATAGGAATACCATCCAAAATCAATGCAGAATAACTTACAGCCGCATCCCAGATAGGAGTACCAACCAGGATGCATACAGAATAACTTACAGCCGCATCCCAGATAGGAGTACCATCCAGGATGAATACAGAATAACTTACAGCCGCATCCCAGATAGGAGTAGGAGTACCATCCAGGATGAATGCAGAATAAATTACAGCCGCATCCCAGATAGGAGTACCATCCAGGATGAATACAGAATAACTTACAGCCACATCTCAGGTAGGAGTACCATCCAGGATGAATACAGAATAACTTACAGCCGCATCCCAGATAGGAGTACTATCCAGGATGAATACAGAATAACTTACAGCCGCATCCCAGATAGGAGTACCATCCAGGATGAATACAGAATAACTTACAGCCACATCCCAGATAGGAGTATCATCCAGGATGAATACAGAATAACTTACAGCCGCATCCCAGATAGGAGTACCATCCAGGATGAATACAGAATAACTTACAGCCGCATCCCAGATAGGAGTACCATCCAGGATGAATACAGAATAACTTAAAGCCGCATCCCAGATAGGAGTACTATCCAGGATGAATACAGAATAACTTACAGCCGCATCCCAGATAGGAGTACCATCCAGGATGAATACAGAATAACTTACAGCCGCATCCCAGATAGGAGTACTATCCAGGATGAATACAGAATAACGTACAGCCGCATCCCAGATAGGAGTACCATCCAGGATGAATACAGAATAACTTACAGCCGCATCCCAGATAGGAGTACCATCCAGGATGAATACAGAATAACTTAAAGCCGCATCCCAGATAGGAGTACTATCCAGGATGAATACAGAATAACTTACAACCGCATCCCAGATAGGAGTACCATCCAGGATGAATACAGAATAACTTACAGCCGCATCCCAGATAGGAGTACCATCCAGGATGAATACAGAATAACTTAAAGCCGCATCCCAGATAGGAGTACCATCCAGGATGAATACAGACTAACTTACAGCCGCATCCCAGATAGGAGTACCATCCAGGATGAATACAGAATAACTTACAGCCGCATCCCAGATAGGAGTACTATCCAGGATGAATACAGAATAACTTACAGCCGCATCCCAGATAGGAGTACCATCCAGGATGAATACAGAATAACTTACAGCCGCATCCCAGATAGGAGTACCATCCAGGACGAATACAGAATAACTTACAGCCACATCCCAGATAGGAGTACCATCCAGGACGAATACAGAATAACTTACAGCCGCATCCCAGATAGGAGTACCATCCAGGATGAATACAGAATAACTTACAGCCGCATCCCAGATAGGAGTACCATCCAGGATGAATACAGACTAACTTACAGCCGCATCCCAGATAGGAGTACCATACAGGATGAATACAGACTAACTTACAGCCGCATCCCAGATAGGAGTACCATCCAGGATGAATACAGACTAACTTACAGCCGCATCCCAGATAGGAGTACCATGCAGGATGAATACAGAATAACTTACAGCCGCATCCCAGATAGGAGTACCATCCAGGATGAATACAGAATAACTTACAGCCGCATCCCAGATAGGAGTACCATCCAGGATGAATACAGAATAACTTACAGCCGCATCCCAGATAGGAGTACCATCCAGGATGAATACAGACTAACTTACAGCCGCATCCCAGATAGGAGTACCATCCAGGATGAATACAGAATAACTTACAGCCGCATCCCAGATAGGAGTACCATCCAGGATGAATACAGACTAACTTACAGCCGCATCCCAGATAGGAGTACCATCCAGGATGAATACAGACTAACTTACAGCCGCATCCCAGATAGGAGTACCATCCAGGATGAATACAGAATAACTTACAGCCGCATCCCAGATAGGAGTACCATCCAGGATGAATACAGAATAACTTACAGCCGCATCCCAGATAGGAGTACCATCCAGGATGAATACAGAATAACTTACAGCCGCATCCCAGATAGGAGTACTATCCAGGATGAATACAGAATAACTTACAGCCGCATCCCAGATAGGAGTACCATACAGGATGAATACAGAATAACTTACATCAACATCCCAGATAGGAATACCATCCAGGATGAATACAGAATAACTTAAGCCGCATCCCAGATAGGAGTACTATCCAGGATGAATACAGAATAACTTACAGCCGCATCCCAGATAGGAGTACCATCCAGGATGAATACAGAATAACTTACAGCCGCATCACAGATAGGAGTACTATCCAGGATGAATACAGAATAACTTACAGCCGCATCCCAGATAGGAGTACCATCCAGGATGAATTCAGAATAACTTACAGCCGCATCCCAGATAGGAGTACCATCCAGGATGAATTCAGAATAACTTACAGCCACATCCCAGATAGGAATACCATCCAGGATGAATACAGAATAACTTACAACCGCATCCAAGATAGGAGTACCATCCAGGATGAATACAGAATAACTTACAGCCGCATCCCAGATAGGAATACCATCCAGGATGAATACAGAATAACTTACAACCGCATCCCAGATAGGAGTACCATCCAGGACGAATACAGAATAACTTACAGCCGCATCCCAGATAGGAGTACCATCCTGGATGAATACAGAATAACTTACAGCCGCATCCCAGATAGGAGTACCATCCAGGATGAATACAGACTAACTTACAGCCGCATCCCAGATAGGAGTACCATCCAGGATGAATACAGAATAACTTACAGCCGCATCCCAGATAGGAGTACCATCCAGGACGAATACAGAATAACTTACAGCCGCATCCCAGATAGGAGTACCATCCAGGATGAATACAGAATAACTTACAGCCGCATCCCAGATAGGAGTACCATCCAGGATGAATACAGAATAACTTACAGCCGCATCCCAGATAGGAGTACCATCCTGGACGAATACAGAATAACTTACAGCCGCATCCCAGATAGGAGTACCATCCAGGACGAATACAGAATAACTTACAGCCGCATCCCAGATAGGAGTACCATCCAGGATGAATACAGAATAACTTACAGCCGCATCCCAGATAGGAGTACCATCCAGGATGAATACAGAATAACTTACAGCCTCATCCCAGATAGGAGTACTATCCAGGATGAATACCGAATAACTTACAGCCGCATCCCAGATAGGAGTACCATCCAGGATGAATACAGAATAACTTACAGCCGCATCCCAGATAGAAGTACCATCCAGGATGAATACAGAATAACTTACAGCCGCATCCCAGATAGGAGTACTATCCAGGATGAATACAGAATAACTTACAGCCGCATCCCAGATAGGAGTACTATCCAGGATGAATACAGAATAACTTACAGCCGCATCCCAGATAGGAATACCATCCAGTATGAATACAGAATAACTTACAACCGCATCCCAGATAGGAGTACCATCCAGGACGAATACAGAATAACTTACAGCCGCATCCCAGATAGGAGTACCATCCAGGATGAATACAGAATAACTTACAGCCGCATCCCAGATAGGAGTACCATCCAGGATGAATACAGAATAACTTACAGCCGCATCCCAGATAGGAGTACTATCCAGGATGAATACAGAATAACTTACAGCCGCATCCCAGATAGGAGTACCATACAGGATGAATACAGAATAACTTACATCAACATCCCAGATAGGAATACCATCCAGGATGAATACAGAATAACTTAAGCCGCATCCCATATAGGAGTACTATCCAGGATGAATACAGAATAACTTACAGCCGCATCCCAGATAGGAGTACCATCCAGGATGAATACAGAATAACTTACAGCCGCATCCCAGATAGGAGTACTATCCAGGATGAATACAGAATAACTTACAGCCGCATCCCAGATAGGAGTACCATCCAGGATGAATTCAGAATAACTTACAGCCGCATCCCAGATAGGAGTACCATCCAGGATGAATTCAGAATAACTTACAGCCGCATCCCAGATAGGAATACCATCCAGGATGAAAACAGAATAACTTACAACCGCATCCCAGATAGGAGTACCATCCAGGATGAATACAGAATAACTTACAGCCGCATCCCAGATAGGAATACCATCCAGGATGAATACAGAATAACTTACAACCGCATCCCAGATAGGAGTACCATCCAGGACGAATACAGAATAACTTACAGCCGCATCCCAGATAGGAGTACCATCCAGGATGAATACAGAATAACTTACAGCCGCATCCCAGATAGGAGTACCATCCAGGATGAATACAGACTAACTTACAGCCGCATCCCAGATAGGAGTACCATCCAGGATGAATACAGAATAACTTACAGCCGCATCCCAGATAGGAGTACCATCCAGGACGAATACAGAATAACTTACAGCCGCATCCCAGATAGGAGTACCATCCAGGATGAATACAGAATAACTTACAGCCGCATCCCAGATAGGGATACCATCCACGATGAATACAGAATAACTTACAGCCGCATCCCAGATAGGAGTACCATCCTGGACGAATACAGAATAACTTACAGCCGCATCCCAGATAGGAGTACCATCCAGGACGAATACAGAATAACTTACAGCCGCATCCCAGATAGGAGTACCATCCAGGATGAATACAGAATAACTTACAGCCGCATCCCAGATAGGAGTACCATCCAGGATGAATACAGAATAACTTACAGCCTCATCCCAGATAGGAGTACTATCCAGGATTAATACAGAATAACTTACAGCCGCATCCCAGATAGGAGTACCATCCAGGATGAATACAGAATAACTTACAGCCGCATCCCAGATAGAAGTACCATCCAGGATGAATACAGAATAACTTACAGCCGCATCCCAGATAGGAGTACTATCCAGGATGAATACAGAATAACTTACAACCGCATCCCAGATAGGAGTACCATCCAGGACGAATACAGAATAACTTACAGCCGCATCCCAGATAGGAGTACCATCCAGGATGAATACAGAATAACTTACAGCCGCATCCCAGATAGGAGTACCATCCAGGATGAATACAGAATAACTTTCAGCCGCATCCCAGATAGGAGTACCATCCAGGATGAATACAGAACAACTTACAGCCGCATCCCAGATAGGAGTACTATCCAGGATGAATACAGAATAACTTACAGCCGCATCCCAGATAGGAGTACCATCCAGGATGAATACAGAATAACTTACAGCCGCATCCCAGATAGGAGTACTATCCAGGATGAATACAGAATAACTTACAGCCGCATCCCAGATAGGAGTACTATCCAGGATGAATACAGAATAACTTACAGCCGCATCCCAGATAGGAGTACCATCCAGGATGAATACAGAATAACTTACAGCCACATCCCAGATAGGAGTATCATCCAGGATGAATACAGAATAACTTACAGCCGCATCCCAGATAGGAGTACCATCCAGGATGAATACAGAATAACTTACAGCCGCATCCCAGATAGGAGTACCATCCAGGATGAATACAGAATAACTTAAAGCCGCATCCCAGATAGGAGTACTATCCAGGATGAATACAGAATAACTTACAGCCGCATCCCAGATAGGAGTACCATCCAGGATGAATACAGAATAACTTACAGCCGCATCCCAGATAGGAGTACTATCCAGGATGAATACAGAATAACGTACAGCCGCATCCCAGATAGGAGTACCATCCAGGATGAATACAGAATAACTTACAGCCGCATCCCAGATAGGAGTACCATCCAGGATGAATACAGAATAACTTAAAGCCGCATCCCAGATAGGAGTACTATCCAGGATGAATACAGAATAACTTACAACCGCATCCCAGATAGGAGTACAATCCAGGATGAATACAGAATAACTTAAAGCCGCATCCCAGATAGGAATACCATCCAAAATCAATGCAGAATAACTTACAGCCGCATCCCAGATAGGAGTACCAACCAGGATGCATACAGAATAACTTACAGCCGCATCCCAGATAGGAGTACCATCCAGGATGAATACAGAATAACTTACAGCCGCATCCCAGATAGGAGTAGGTGTACCATCCAGGATGAATGCAGAATAAATTACAGCCGCATCCCAGATAGGAGTACCATCCAGGATGAATACAGAATAACTTACAGCCACATCTCAGATAGGAGTACCATCCAGGATGAATACAGAATAACTTACAGCCGCATCCCAGATAGGAGTACTATCCAGGATGAATACAGAATAACTTACAGCCGCATCCCAGATAGGAGTACCATCCAGGATGAATACAGAATAACTTACAGCCACATCCCAGATAGGAGTATCATCCAGGATGAATACAGAATAACTTACAGCCGCATCCCAGATAGGAGTACCATCCAG
Source organism: Cyrtodaria siliqua (assembly GCA_037043455.1). Lineage (NCBI taxonomy): Eukaryota > Metazoa > Mollusca > Bivalvia > Adapedonta > Hiatellidae > Cyrtodaria > Cyrtodaria siliqua. The sequence continues at coordinate 196,854 of JAWPHD010003675.1, forward strand.
GATGAATACAGAATAACTTACAGCCGCATCCCAGATAGGAGTACCATCCAGGATGAATACAGAATAACTTAAAGCCGCATCCCAGATAGGAGTACTATCCAGGATGAATACAGAATAACTTACAGCCGCATCCCAGATAGGAGTACCATCCAGGATGAATACAGAATAACTTACAGCCGCATCCCAGATAGGAGTACTATCCAGGATGAATACAGAATAACGTACAGCCGCATCCCAGATAGGAGTACCATCCAGGATGAATACAGAATAACTTACAGCCGCATCCCAGATAGGAGTACCATCCAGGATGAATACAGAATAACTTAAAGCCGCATCCCAGATAGGAGTACTATCCAGGATGAATACAGAATAACTTACAACCGCATCCCAGATAGGAGTACAATCCAGGATGAATACAGAATAACTTAAAGCCGCATCCCAGATAGGAATACCATCCAAAATCAATGCAGAATAACTTACAGCCGCATCCCAGATAGGAGTACCAACCAGGATGCATACAGAATAACTTACAGCCGCATCCCAGATAGGAGTACCATCCAGGATGAATACAGAATAACTTACAGCCGCATCCCAGATAGGAGTAGGAGTACCATCCAGGATGAATGCAGAATAAATTACAGCCGCATCCCAGATAGGAGTACCATCCAGGATGAATACAGAATAACTTACAGCCACATCTCAGATAGGAGTACCATCCAGGATGAATACAGAATAACTTACAGCCGCATCCCAGATAGGAGTACCATCCAGGATGAATACAGAATAACTTACAGCCGCATCCAAGATAGGAGTACCATCCAGGATGAATACAGAATAACTTAAGCCGCATCCCAGATAGGAGTACTATCCAGGATGAATACAGAATAACTTACAGCCGCATCCAAGATAGGAGTACCATCCAGGATGAATACAGAATAACTTACAGCCGCATCCCAGATAGGAGTACCATCCAGGATGAATACAGAATACCTTACAGCCGCATCCCAGATAGGAGTACCATCCAGGATGAATACAGAATAACTTACAGCCGCATCCCAGATAGGAGTACCATCCAGGATGAATATAGACTAACTTACAGCCGCATCCCAGATAGGAGTACCATCCAGGATGAATACAGAATAACTTACAGCCGCATCCCAGATAGGAGTACCATCCAGGATGAATACAGAATAACTTACAGCCGCATCCCAGATAGGAGTACCATCCAGGATGAATACAGAGTAACTTACAGCCGCATCCAAGATAGGAGTACCATCCAGGATGAATACAGAATAACTTAAGCCGCATCCCAGATAGGAGTACTATCCAGGATGAATACAGAATAACTTACAGCCGCATCCCAGATAGGAGTACCATCCAGGATGAATACAGAATAACTTAAGCCGCATCCCAGATAGGAGTACTATCCAGGATGAATACAGAATAACTTACAGCCGCATCCCAGATAGGAGTACCATCCAGGATGAATACAGAATAACTTACAGCCGCATCCAAGATAGGAGTACCATCCAGGATGAATACAGAATAACTTACAGCCGCATCCAAGATAGGATTACCATCCAGGATGAATACAGAATAACTTACAGCCGCAACCCAGATAGGAGTACCATCCAGGATGAATACAGAATAACTTACAGCCGCATCCCAGATAGGAGTACCATCCAGGATGAATACAGAATAACTTACAGCCGCATCCCAGATAGGAGTACCATCCAGGATGCATACAGACTAACTTACAGCCGCATCCCAGATAGGAGTACCATCCAGGATGAATACAGAATAACTTACAGCCGCATCCCAGATAGGAGTACCATCCAGGATGAATACAGACTAACTTACAGCCGCATCCCAGATAGGAGTACCATCCAGGATGAATACAGACTAACTTACAGCCGCATCCCAGATAGGAATACCATCCAGGATGAATACAGAATAACTTACAGCCGCATCCCAGATAGGAGTACTATCCAGGATGAATACAGAATAACTTACAGCCACATCCCAGATAGGAGTACCATCCAGGATGAATACAGAATAACTTACAGCCGCATCCCAGATAGGAGTACCATCCAGGATGAATACAGAATAACTTACAGCCGCATCCCAGATAGGAGTACTATCCAGGATGAATACAGAATAACTTACAGCCGCATCCCAGATAGGAGTACCATCCAGGATGAATACAGAATAACTTACAGCCGCATCCCAGATAGGAGTACCATCCAGGATGAATACAGAATAACTTACAGCCGCATCCCAGATAGGAGTACCATCCAGGATGAATACAGAATAACTTACAGCCGCATCCCAGATAGGAGTACCATCCAGGATGCATACAGAATAACTTACAGCCGCATCCCAGATAGGAGTACCATCCAGGATGCATAAAGAATAACTTACAGCCGCATCCCAGATAGGAGTACCATCCAGGATGAATACAGAATAACTTACAGCCGCATCCCAGATAGGAGTACCATCCAGGATGAATACAGACTAACTTACAGCCACATTCCAGATAGGAGTACCATCCAGGATGAATACAGACTAACTTACAGCCGCATCCCAGATAGGAGTACCATCCAGGATGAATACAGAATAACTTACAGCCGCATCCCAGATAGGAGTACTATCCAGGATGAATACAGAATAACTTACAGCCACATCCCAGATAGGAGTACCATCCAGGATGAATACAGAATAACTTACAGCCACATCCCAGATAGGAATACCATCCAGGATGAATACAGAATAACTTACAGTCGCATCCCAGATAGGAGTGCCATCCAGAACGAATACAGAATAACTTACAGCCGCATCCCAGATAGGAGTACCATCCAGGATGAATACAGAATAACTTACAGCCGCATCCCAGATAGGAGTACTATCCAGGATGAATACAGAATAACTTACAGCCGCATCCCAGATAGGAGTACTATCCAGGATGAATACAGAATAACTTACAGCCGCATCCCAGATAGGAGTACTATCCAGGATGAATACAGAATAACTTACAGCCGCATCCCAGATAGGAATACCATCCAGTATGAATACAGAATAACTTACAACCGCATCCCAGATAGGAGTACCATCCAGGACGAATACAGAATAACTTACAGCCGCATCCCAGATAGGAGTACCATCCAGGATGAATACAGAATAACTTACAGCCGCATCCCAGATAGGAGTACCATCCAGGATGAATACAGAATAACTTACAGCCGCATCCCAGATAGGAGTACTATCCAGGATGAATACAGAATAACTTACAGCCGCATCCCAGATAGGAGTACCATACAGGATGAATACAGAATAACTTACATCAACATCCCAGATAGGAATACCATCCAGGATGAATACAGAATAACTTAAGCCGCATCCCATATAGGAGTACTATCCAGGATGAATACAGAATAACTTACAGCCGCATCCCAGATAGGAGTACCATCCAGGATGAATACAGAATAACTTACAGCCGCATCCCAGATAGGAGAACTATCCAGGATGAATACAGAATAACTTACAGCCGCATCCCAGATAGGAGTACCATCCAGGATGAATTCAGAATAACTTACAGCCGCATCCCAGATAGGAGTACCATCCAGGATGAATTCAGAATAACTTACAGCCGCATCCCAGATAGGAATACCATCCAGGATGAAAACAGAATAACTTACAACCGCATCCCAGATAGGAGTACCATCCAGGATGAATACAGAATAACTTACAGCCGCATCCCAGATAGGAATACCATCCAGGATGAATACAGAATAACTTACAACCGCATCCCAGATAGGAGTACCATCCAGGACGAATACAGAATAACTTACAGCCGCATCCCAGATAGGAGTACCATCCAGGATGAATACAGAATAACTTACAGCCGCATCCCAGATAGGAGTACCATCCAGGATGAATACAGACTAACTTACAGCCGCATCCCAGATAGGAGTACCATCCAGGATGAATACAGAATAACTTACAGCCGCATCCCAGATAGGAGTACCATCCAGGACGAATACAGAATAACTTACAGCCGCATCCCAGATAGGAGTACCATCCAGGATGAATACAGAATAACTTACAGCCGCATCCCAGATAGGGATACCATCCACGATGAATACAGAATAACTTACAGCCGCATCCCAGATAGGAGTACCATCCTGGACGAATACAGAATAACTTACAGCCGCATCCCAGATAGGAGTACCATCCAGGACGAATACAGAATAACTTACAGCCGCATCCCAGATAGGAGTACCATCCAGGATGAATACAGAATAACTTACAGCCGCATCCCAGATAGGAGTACCATCCAGGATGAATACAGAATAACTTACAGCCTCATCCCAGATAGGAGTACTATCCAGGATTAATACAGAATAACTTACAGCCGCATCCCAGATAGGAGTACCATCCAGGATGAATACAGAATAACTTACAGCCGCATCCCAGATAGAAGTACCATCCAGGATGAATACAGAATAACTTACAGCCGCATCCCAGATAGGAGTACTATCCAGGATGAATACAGAATAACTTACAACCGCATCCCAGATAGGAGTACCATCCAGGACGAATACAGAATAACTTACAGCCGCATCCCAGATAGGAGTACCATCCAGGATGAATACAGAATAACTTACAGCCGCATCCCAGATAGGAGTACCATCCAGGATGAATACAGAATAACTTTCAGCCGCATCCCAGATAGGAGTACCATCCAGGATGAATACAGAATAACTTACAGCCGCATCCCAGATAGGAGTACTATCCAGGATGAATACAGAATAACTTACAGCCGCATCCCAGATAGGAGTACCATCCAGGATGAATACAGAATAACTTACAGCCGCATCCCAGATAGGAGTACTATCCAGGATGAATACAGAATAACTTACAGCCGCATCCCAGATAGGAGTACTATCCAGGATGAATACAGAATAACTTACAGCCGCATCCCAGATAGGAGTACCATCCAGGATGAATACAGAATAACTTACAGCCACATCCCAGATAGGAGTATCATCCAGGATGAATACAGAATAACTTACAGCCGCATCCCAGATAGGAGTACCATCCAGGATGAATACAGAATAACTTACAGCCGCATCCCAGATAGGAGTACCATCCAGGATGAATACAGAATAACTTAAAGCCGCATCCCAGATAGGAGTACTATCCAGGATGAATACAGAATAACTTACAGCCGCATCCCAGATAGGAGTACCATCCAGGATGAATACAGAATAACTTACAGCCGCATCCCAGATAGGAGTACTATCCAGGATGAATACAGAATAACGTACAGCCGCATCCCAGATAGGAGTACCATCCAGGATGAATACAGAATAACTTACAGCCGCATCCCAGATAGGAGTACCATCCAGGATGAATACAGAATAACTTAAAGCCGCATCCCAGATAGGAGTACTATCCAGGATGAATACAGAATAACTTACAACCGCATCCCAGATAGGAGTACAATCCAGGATGAATACAGAATAACTTAAAGCCGCATCCCAGATAGGAATACCATCCAAAATCAATGCAGAATAACTTACAGCCGCATCCCAGATAGGAGTACCAACCAGGATGCATACAGAATAACTTACAGCCGCATCCCAGATAGGAGTACCATCCAGGATGAATACAGAATAACTTACAGCCACATCTCAGATAGGAGTACCATCCAGGATGAATACAGAATAACTTAAAGCCGCATCCCAGATAGGAGTACTATCCAGGATGAATACAGAATAACTTACAACCGCATCCCAGATAGGAGTACAATCCAGGATGAATACAGAATAACTTAAAGCCGCATCCCAGATAGGAATACCATCCAAAATCAATGCAGAATAACTTACAGCCGCATCCCAGATAGGAGTACCAACCAGGATGCATACAGAATAACTTACAGCCGCATCCCAGATAGGAGTACCATCCAGGATGAATACAGAATAACTTACAGCCGCATCCCAGATAGGAGTAGGAGTACCATCCAGGATGAATGCAGAATAAATTACAGCCGCATCCCAGATAGGAGTACCATCCAGGATGAATACAGAATAACTTACAGCCACATCTCAGATAGGAGTACCATCCAGGATGAATACAGAATAACTTACAGCCGCATCCCAGATAGGAGTACTATCCAGGATGAATACAGAATAACTTACAGCCGCATCCCAGATAGGAGTACCATCCAGGATGAATACAGAATAACTTACAGCCACATCCCAGATAGGAGTATCATCCAGGATGAATACAGAATAACTTACAGCCGCATCCCAGATAGGAGTACCATCCAGGATGAATACAGAATAACTTACAGCCGCATCCCAGATAGGAGTACCATCCAGGATGAATACAGAATAACTTAAAGCCGCATCCCAGATAGGAGTACTATCCAGGATGAATACAGAATAACTTACAGCCGCATCCCAGATAGGAGTACCATCCAGGATGAATACAGAATAACTTACAGCCGCATCCCAGATAGGAGTACTATCCAGGATGAATACAGAATAACTTACAGCCGCATCCCAGATAGGAGTACCATCCAGGATGAATACAGAATAACTTACAGCCACATCCCAGATAGGAGTATCATCCAGGATGAATACAGAATAACTTACAGCCGCATCCCAGATAGGAGTACCATCCAGGATGAATACAGAATAACTTACAGCCGCATCCCAGATAGGAGTACCATCCAGGATGAATACAGAATAACTTAAAGCCGCATCCCAGATAGGAGTACCATCCAGGATGAATACAGAATAACTTACAGCCGCATCCCAGATAGGAGTACTATCCAGGATGAATACAGAATAACGTACAGCCGCATCCCAGATAGGAGTACCATCCAGGATGAATACAGAATAACTTACAGCCGCATCCCAGATAGGAGTACCATCCAGGATGAATACAGAATAACTTAAAGCCGCATCCCAGATAGGAGTACTATCCAGGATGAATACAGAATAACTTACAACCGCATCCCAGATAGGAGTACAATCCAGGATGAATACAGAATAACTTAAAGCCGCATCCCAGATAGGAATACCATCCAAAATCAATGCAGAATAACTTACAGCCGCATCCCAGATAGGAGTACCAACCAGGATGCATACAGAATAACTTACAGCCGCATCCCAGATAGGAGTACCATCCAGGATGAATACAGAATAACTTACAGCCACATCTCAGATAGGAGTACCATCCAGGATGAATACAGAATAACTTAAAGCCGCATCCCAGATAGGAGTACTATCCAGGATGAATACAGAATAACTTACAACCGCATCCCAGATAGGAGTACAATCCAGGATGAATACAGAATAACTTAAAGCCGCATCCCAGATAGGAATACCATCCAAAATCAATGCAGAATAACTTACAGCCGCATCCCAGATAGGAGTACCAACCAGGATGCATACAGAATAACTTACAGCCGCATCCCAGATAGGAGTACCATCCAGGATGAATACAGAATAACTTACAGCCGCATCCCAGATAGGAGTAGGAGTACCATCCAGGATGAATGCAGAATAAATTACAGCCGCATCCCAGATAGGAGTACCATCCAGGATGAATACAGAATAACTTACAGCCACATCTCAGATAGGAGTACCATCCAGGATGAATACAGAATAACTTACAGCCGCATCCCAGATAGGAGTACTATCCAGGATGAATACAGAATAACTTACAGCCGCATCCCAGATAGGAGTACCATCCAGGATGAATACAGAATAACTTACAGCCACATCCCAGATAGGAGTATCATCCAGGATGAATACAGAATAACTTACAGCCGCATCCCAGATAGGAGTACCATCCAGGATGAATACAGAATAACTTACAGCCGCATCCCAGATAGGAGTACCATCCAGGATGAATACAGAATAACTTAAAGCCGCATCCCAGATAGGAGTACTATCCAGGATGAATACAGAATAACTTACAGCCGCATCCCAGATAGGAGTACCATCCAGGATGAATACAGAATAACTTACAGCCGCATCCCAGATAGGAGTACTATCCAGGATGAATACAGAATAACGTACAGCCGCATCCCAGATAGGAGTACCATCCAGGATGAATACAGAATAACTTACAGCCGCATCCCAGATAGGAGTACCATCCAGGATGAATACAGAATAACTTAAAGCCGCATCCCAGATAGGAGTACTATCCAGGATGAATACAGAATAACTTACAACCGCATCCCAGATAGGAGTACAATCCAGGATGAATACAGAATAACTTAAAGCCGCATCCCAGATAGGAATACCATCCAAAATCAATGCAGAATAACTTACAGCCGCATCCCAGATAGGAGTACCAACCAGGATGCATACAGAATAACTTACAGCCGCATCCCAGATAGGAGTACCATCCAGGATGAATACAGAATAACTTACAGCCGCATCCCAGATAGGAGTAGGAGTACCATCCAGGATGAATGCAGAATAAATTACAGCCGCATCCCAGATAGGAGTACCATCCAGGATGAATACAGAATAACTTACAGCCACATCTCAGATAGGAGTACCATCCAGGATGAATACAGAATAACTTACAGCCGCATCCCAGATAGGAGTACCATCCAGGATGAATACAGAATAACTTACAGCCGCATCCAAGATAGGAGTACCATCCAGGATGAATACAGAATAACTTAAGCCGCATCCCAGATAGGAGTACTATCCAGGATGAATACAGAATAACTTACAGCCGCATCCAAGATAGGAGTACCATCCAGGATGAATACAGAATAACTTACAGCCGCATCCCAGATAGGAGTACCATCCAGGATGAATACAGAATAACTTACAGCCGCATCCCAGATAGGAGTACCATCCAGGATGAATACAGAATAACTTACAGCCGCATCCCAGATAGGAGTACCATCCAGGATGAATACAGACTAACTTACAGCCGCATCCCAGATAGGAGTACCATACAGGATGAATACAGAATAACTTACATCAACATCCCAGATAGGAATACCATCCAGGATGAATACAGAATAACTTAAGCCGCATCCCATATAGGAGTACTATCCAGGATGAATACAGAATAACTTACAGCCGCATCCCAGATAGGAGTACCATCCAGGATGAATACAGAATAACTTACAGCCGCATCCCAGATAGGAGTACTATCCAGGATGAATACAGAATAACTTACAGCCGCATCCCAGATAGGAGTACCATCCAGGATGAATTCAGAATAACTTACAGCCGCATCCCAGATAGGAGTACCATCCAGGATGAATTCAGAATAACTTACAGCCGCATCCCAGATAGGAATACCATCCAGGATGAAAACAGAATAACTTACAACCGCATCCCAGATAGGAGTACCATCCAGGATGAATACAGAATAACTTACAGCCGCATCCCAGATAGGAATACCATCCAGGATGAATACAGAATAACTTACAACCGCATCCCAGATAGGAGTACCATCCAGGACGAATACAGAATAACTTACAGCCGCATCCCAGATAGGAGTACCATCCAGGATGAATACAGAATAACTTACAGCCGCATCCCAGATAGGAGTACCATCCAGGATGAATACAGACTAACTTACAGCCGCATCCCAGATAGGAGTACCATCCAGGATGAATACAGAATAACTTACAGCCGCATCCCAGATAGGAGTACCATCCAGGACGAATACAGAATAACTTACAGCCGCATCCCAGATAGGAGTACCATCCAGGATGAATACAGAATAACTTACAGCCGCATCCCAGATAGGGATACCATCCACGATGAATACAGAATAACTTACAGCCGCATCCCAGATAGGAGTACCATCCTGGACGAATACAGAATAACTTACAGCCGCATCCCAGATAGGAGTACCATCCAGGACGAATACAGAATAACTTACAGCCGCATCCCAGATAGGAGTACCATCCAGGATGAATACAGAATAACTTACAGCCGCATCCCAGATAGGAGTACCATCCAGGATGAATACAGAATAACTTACAGCCTCATCCCAGATAGGAGTACTATCCAGGATTAATACAGAATAACTTACAGCCGCATCCCAGATAGGAGTACCATCCAGGATGAATACAGAATAACTTACAGCCGCATCCCAGATAGAAGTACCATCCAGGATGAATACAGAATAACTTACAGCCGCATCCCAGATAGGAGTACTATCCAGGATGAATACAGAATAACTTACAACCGCATCCCAGATAGGAGTACCATCCAGGACGAATACAGAATAACTTACAGCCGCATCCCAGATAGGAGTACCATCCAGGATGAATACAGAATAACTTACAGCCGCATCCCAGATAGGAGTACCATCCAGGATGAATACAGAATAACTTTCAGCCGCATCCCAGATAGGAGTACCATCCAGGATGAATACAGAATAACTTACAGCCGCATCCCAGATAGGAGTACTATCCAGGATGAATACAGAATAACTTACAGCCGCATCCCAGATAGGAGTACCATCCAGGATGAATACAGAATAACTTACAGCCGCATCCCAGATAGGAGTACTATCCAGGATGAATACAGAATAACTTACAGCCGCATCCCAGATAGGAGTACTATCCAGGATGAATACAGAATAACTTACAGCCGCATCCCAGATAGGAGTACCATCCAGGATGAATACAGAATAACTTACAGCCACATCCCAGATAGGAGTATCATCCAGGATGAATACAGAATAACTTACAGCCGCATCCCAGATAGGAGTACCATCCAGGATGAATACAGAATAACTTACAGCCGCATCCCAGATAGGAGTACCATCCAGGATGAATACAGAATAACTTAAAGCCGCATCCCAGATAGGAGTACTATCCAGGATGAATACAGAATAACTTACAGCCGCATCCCAGATAGGAGTACCATCCAGGATGAATACAGAATAACTTACAGCCGCATCCCAGATAGGAGTACTATCCAGGATGAATACAGAATAACGTACAGCCGCATCCCAGATAGGAGTACCATCCAGGATGAATACAGAATAACTTACAGCCGCATCCCAGATAGGAGTACCATCCAGGATGAATACAGAATAACTTAAAGCCGCATCCCAGATAGGAGTACTATCCAGGATGAATACAGAATAACTTACAACCGCATCCAGATAGGAGTACAATCCAGGATGAATACAGAATAACTTAAAGCCGCATCCCAGATAGGAATACCATCCAAAATCAATGCAGAATAACTTACAGCCGCATCCCAGATAGGAGTACCAACCAGGATGCATACAGAATAACTTACAGCCGCATCCCAGATAGGAGTACCATCCAGGATGAATACAGAATAACTTACAGCCACATCTCAGATAGGAGTACCATCCAGGATGAATACAGAATAACTTAAAGCCGCATCCCAGATAGGAGTACTATCCAGGATGAATACAGAATAACTTACAACCGCATCCCAGATAGGAGTACAATCCAGGATGAATACAGAATAACTTAAAGCCGCATCCCAGATAGGAATACCATCCAAAATCAATGCAGAATAACTTACAGCCGCATCCCAGATAGGAGTACCAACCAGGATGCATACAGAATAACTTACAGCCGCATCCCAGATAGGAGTACCATCCAGGATGAATACAGAATAACTTACAGCCGCATCCCAGATAGGAGTAGGAGTACCATCCAGGATGAATGCAGAATAAATTACAGCCGCATCCCAGATAGGAGTACCATCCAGGATGAATACAGAATAACTTACAGCCACATCTCAGATAGGAGTACCATCCAGGATGAATACAGAATAACTTACAGCCGCATCCCAGATAGGAGTACTATCCAGGATGAATACAGAATAACTTACAGCCGCATCCCAGATAGGAGTACCATCCAGGATGAATACAGAATAACTTACAGCCACATCCCAGATAGGAGTATCATCCAGGATGAATACAGAATAACTTACAGCCGCATCCCAGATAGGAGTACCATCCAGGATGAATACAGAATAACTTACAGCCGCATCCCAGATAGGAGTACCATCCAGGATGAATACAGAATAACTTAAAGCCGCATCCCAGATAGGAGTACTATCCAGGATGAATACAGAATAACTTACAGCCGCATCCAGATAGGAGTACCATCCAGGATGAATACAGAATAACTTACAGCCGCATCCCAGATAGGAGTACTATCCAGGATGAATACAGAATAACTTACAGCCGCATCCCAGATAGGAGTACCATCCAGGATGAATACAGAATAACTTACAGCCACATCCCAGATAGGAGTATCATCCAGGATGAATACAGAATAACTTACAGCCGCATCCCAGATAGGAGTACCATCCAGATGAATACAGAATAACTTACAGCCGCATCCCAGATAGGAGTACCATCCAGGATGAATACAGAATAACTTAAAGCCGCATCCCAGATAGGAGTACCATCCAGGATGAATACAGAATAACTTACAGCCGCATCCCAGATAGGAGTACTATCCAGGATGAATACAGAATAACGTACAGCCGCATCCCAGATAGGAGTACCATCCAGGATGAATACAGAATAACTTACAGCCGCATCCCAGATAGGAGTACCATCCAGGATGAATACAGAATAACTTAAAGCCGCATCCCAGATAGGAGTACTATCCAGGATGAATACAGAATAACTTACAACCGCATCCCAGATAGGAGTACAATCCAGGATGAATACAGAATAACTTAAAGCCGCATCCCAGATAGGAATACCA